>CM074510.1:131806-165723 GCA_037389245.1 Oryzias sinensis | reverse complement strand
CTCCTTTCTTTCTTGTGAAGTGATCTTCTTCCCTCCAGATGGCACACAGGAAAACCCCAACAGAGAACATTTAGTGTAAGAAAAACAGAAGTTAAATCGCAGTCATTAAAGAAGCAGTTTGAATGATAATTGAGAAAATAAAGTACATACACCCAACATCAATGTAGTCTGAAATGTACTGTTCTCCTGGCTACCTCAGACCCAGACTCGTCCAGATTGCCAGATGAAAAAGCATCATTCATCACTCCAAACGTGTCTCCCCTTGCAGCACTTTACACCACTGCATCCGACACATTGGATTGCACTTGGTGATGTGTGGTTTGGATTCTACTCGGCCATGGAAACCCATCCCATGAAGCTCTCTGCGTGCTGTCCTTGGGCTAATCTGAAGGTCATATGAAGCTTGGAGCTCTGTAGCAACTGACTGTGCATAGCGTTGATGACCTCTTTGCTCTATGTGCTTCAGCACCAGCTGACCCCTCTCCACAAGGTAACATGGTCTACCACTTCCTGGATGAGTGCTGTTGTTCCCAAACTCTTCTATTTCGTTCTGAGAAAGCTCACAGTTGACTGTGGAACATTTAACCCTTGTGCTATCCTAGGCACTTTAACATTGGGAGTTGGGTCATCTAGACCCACTAGACAGTGCTCTGAACCTTTTTTCTTCAATGATTTTTGATCTTCACTGGTGTCCATGGATTACATGAAATCTTTCCACCTTTATCCACCTTTGTCATGGTAGGGAGAACACGTCAATGTAAGGGTGGGGTCATCTGGACCCCATAGGATAGCACAAGGGTTAGGAGCTCCTGTTAGGTTTTGTCTTTGATCAGTCCTGGTCATCTGTTTCTTTTCATTACTTCTGCAAATGTTCTGCACTCATCTCTTCTCATCTTCACCTTTGCTTTGCTTAGCCCAGGTGCTTCACTTCTTCACGCCAGCTCGGATCCAAGCAGATCATCTTCTTATCAGTTAGCTCGCAATGAAAAGGAAACCCATAAAACAATTTAGACCTCACAAATGATCATATATATTTAACCTCTACATTTTGTGTCTTAACATAGTAAAGCCTAAAGGCTCCACCTCCAATTGTACTTCTGCAAATTCTAGGAACCACAAGCAGTCCTGCATTTTGGGAGGGAAGTCTTCTGTTTGGATGGTAAGGCACTATGAGGTCGTTGATATGGGACGGGGCCACACCATTAGACGTTGAATCACAAATTGTAGCGTTTAGAATGAAATGGTTCAAAGACAAACTCTTTGGTTAGGTCGGGGGGACTGGAGTTTTTGTTGAAATGTGATTAGAATCCATCAAAAATACCAATAAAAATATCAAACTTTTACAAGTAAGCCTTAGAATTTGGGAAGATGCTTTTCACCCATAACTTCTCCCCTCAGAATACTGTATGATAATGGTGTGTGTTTTGTTCATGACTTGATGTGTACTAATGGAAGGTTCTTATCATACAATGAGTTTGTAACTAAATACAAAATTAACAATTGTTTCTTTATTGTGCAACTGAATGTGAATTTCTTTAAATTGAAAAATGTGCAATAAAGTTTAGGGGGGGGGGCTACCGAGTTTAGTTAAGTTTCACTTTTGTTTTGCTCTCTGACTTGTCAAACGAGAAAGAAGCTCACAGCGAAGCTGTTTCTGTTCGGCTTTGTCTTTTAATTACTATTTGACACGAAATTAAGAGTTTTTTTTTTTTTTTTGTTAACCGATTATTTTATAATTCGGTTAATTTTTGTTCAAATTCTGTTTTTTTTTTAGTTTTTGTTTGTTTGTTGTTTTTAAAGAAAAATAAAATGCCGTCGCCGACCTTCTTCTTGGGCATTATCTTGTCTTTAACCTGGTTCACCACAGACGTTCACTCTGGTAAGTTCTGCTTTATTCTTGAAGAATGTTCTAGAATCAGAATCTGTATTTTTTCTAAAATAAAAGTCTGTGCTTTAAATAGAATTCACATCTATCTAACATGAATCATTTAGTTTAGTCAGTTGTTCACGTTTCTGCACATCTGGGCGATATAAAGATTAAAAACTAAACAAGTTTACTTTTACTCTGAAAGTTTGAAAACAGCAATAATGTAAATAAAAGGTTTTTTTTTATTAATAATAATAACAAATTACACATCTTTTTAATTTCTTGATCAGGAAAACATGTTTAAAATATCTTTGTATGTTTGTTGAACGATAGAAACAAAAAAATGTAGAAATGGACTTTAAAAAGAAATTAATCCACTGTTCTGTTTCTTGTTGTCAATATTTAGAAATGAGTTCCATCAACAGCTGTCACAGTTCTGCTTAATGTCATCAATGTAAAATTAAAATGTTTTTTTTTAACACATTTACTCTTTATTATTTTATCTTAGCATCAAACATGGAAAAATTCTTAAGTTTTCATGTCGCCTTAACAAAATAACAAAATGCTGGTTGTTCAGTTAAAGAGAAACACTAAAAAACTTTGAACAACAACTTGTTAAATCTGCGTGTGGTAAATGGAAACCTGGTTACTAAGATAAACTAAAAGGAGAACTTTGATGCAGAGACATCAAACTTGGAGAACATATGAATGAATTCCATCTGTGTAAGAATGACTTTGGTTGCTATGGAAACCTACTCTTAGTGAAGCCTGCAGGCTTGAATTGGCTTCAGAACAGATTACAGCTGATATTTTATTTAGACTTTATTGTTATTTGGAGGTAAAAATGTGGCTATTTTTAGACTATCACTGTTTGTTAGCTTCATAGTACAGAACCATTCTGTTCTGCTTTTAGCTTCAATTCTAATCCTATTTAATCCAGAAATGACTTTCTTTGATGTAAACATATGGAGAAAAAAGTGGTCTCACTGGATTAGTGTTTTTGTATGTAATACCTGTTTGTAGCTCATCCAGTACATTTTCTGTGTGTACTTGTAACTGATCTGTGTGTAAATGTGGTTTTGTCAGTGTGTGTCTGACTATTGAGGCCATTTTGAATTCCTAGTTAGTTTTAAATTGCTTGAATTTCAAGTTGTGCGTGTGTAAACTGTATTTCATATTTATGCAATTTTGAGATTTGAGTGTGCATGTCAATACACAACTGCAAGTAAACAGTTATAAATCATTGGTTAAGAACACAAATCAGGTGAGACTATTTTCTCTCCATATAAACATAACATACAATAAAAAAAAAACATCTGATTCTGATCTGAAAATGATAATTTCATTGATGAAGTCGACTTGTCACTAACTTTTGCTTTACAGAGAAGGTACTTTTCGGGTTAAAGGGTTCCAGCGTTGTCCTCAGTCCAGGTGAAGCAGAAACGTCCATCATCAGCATAACATGGAAACATGGAGCTGATTTGGCTGCAGATTCGTTTGGAGGGAATACAACGTTCTACCATAACTTTAACGGTGAGAACCGAGTAGTTTTCCAGTAATAAATATTTACAATGAGACTTTGGTGTCCTGTGATGTCACATCATGTCTACTTCCTATTAAATGCAAAGGTGCTGTTGTGCCCTGAAAAATGACCCCAACATTCACACTAACCTTCTGTGATCAAGAGCCTGAGGTGTTTGGATCCATGAGCAATAGATTTTAATGGCAGCAAGAACAGACAAGACGGATCAGAGTCCTTTCATATCATTGTACACAAGAGGCTTGTTACAACGAAAATTCCTGATGCTCTCCAGCTGCTTGTTCAAAGTAAAATAAAGTTACATACATATTAGAATAAAATAAATAGTAAACATGTGGAACTATGGATACCCACATCCATTGCACATAATTTTTTTTGCACTTCCAGACTGTAAATATTGCACATGATCGGTATCCAGATGTTACAGTGTTTTTAATCACATTTTGTTCAGGATGTTGACTATTGGTGGGAGCTCTGTGTAATCTGTACCGCAGGCCTGATGGTAGCATTCGGAACAGGTGATGGTTGGGATAGTGGGAGTCCTTATGATTTGTTTGTCTCTGCTCGTGTAGCGAGAGCTGGCGATGTCCTCTAGGGGGGTGGAGGGGGTGTGATCTTCTGGGTCGAGTTGATCACCCTCTGCAGCTCTTCCCTGTCTGCGGCCGAGCATCCTGCATACCAGGCTGTGATGCCGTACGTGAGGATGCCCTCTATGGTGGCTCTGTAGAAGGTCACCAGCAGATTCTTCTCCAGGTTGTTCCTCCTCAGTATTCTCAGGAAGTGGAGACGCTGCTGGGCCTTCTCTACTGCCGCAGTGGTGTTTGCAGTCCAGGAGGGGTCCCCTGTGATCAGCACACCCAGGTAGTGGATAGAGCGGACCCTGTCCACGCTGACCCGGCTTACATACTCTACCCTTCCTGATGTCCTGGATGATTTCTTTAGACTTTGTGGTGTTCAGGTGGAGGTTGTTTTCTGAACGCCCCTTTCCCAGTCTGGTGACCTCATCCCTGTAGTGGGAGTAGTCTTCCCCTGAGATGAGCCCGACCACAGCGGTGTCATCAGCAAATATAATGATGTAGTTGGTCGGGGAGGTCGAGGTGCAGTCTGATGTGTAGAGCATGAAGAGGAGTGGGCTCAGTACACATCCTTGTTGTGATCAGGTGTTATTGTAGAGGAGAGTTGGGGTCAGAGTCTGACAGACTGTGGGCCTTCTGACAGAAAGTTTTTAATCCATGTGCAGATGGGGGGGAAGAAAGGCCGAGGTGAAGCAGTTCCTCTGTCAGGATGTCTGGAATGATGTTGTTGAAGGCTGAGCTGAAGTCCAAAAAGAGCAGCCTTACGTATTCCCACAGGAAGTCAGACTGAAAGCAAGAGCAAGACTTCACACCAGAAAAGGTCCGGTGTCTGCTTAAGTATAGTTTGTGTGGATTATATGATGAAGAGCAGCTGGTGGGACTTTGGAACGGCAGCAGAGGTTGGTGGGAATTGTAGTGAGGATACAGCTCAGGGAAAGTTCAAAACTCTAGAGATGGCTCCCTCTGGTGGTCAGAGGGAGAGACTGACGTCTGATTTCTGACACCTTCATGTGATTCTGTTGTTTTTCTTGTCTTGTGACGGAAAGAATCAGTTTCTTTTGTGTGAAATGTGATTGTTGGACTGGCTTTGAAAAAGTGTTGGTAAGTGAACCCAACTCTGTCATTCTTCCAGATGGCTGCAGCTTAAATACTAAAACAGGTGAACTGACCATCAATGATGTGAGACCAGAGCACGGTGGCGAGTACACGCCAGAAATTAACGGAAAAATCCTATCTGCTCAAAAACTACAAGTTCTCTGTAAGTTATAGTTTGTTTTTCTGTAACTTTGCTTTGAGTTGATACATTTCATTCATCATAAGTTTTATATTTGTTCTCTTTTCAGCTCCAGTCCCCAAACCCAGAATTACTCGTGACTGTAATCCTAAGAAAACCAAATGTACCCTCACCTGTAGATTTGACAGAATTGATGATCTGGGAGATGTGGAGGTTTTCTGGATTCTAGATGACAGACGGGAAAAAGGCACAGAGCTACAGATCACTAAGGTACACAGAAAACATTTACAAATATAACCACAAACTATGAAAATAATAAATCCTTAACTAAACTAGAAATTATTAAAAGCAAAAACACACATTTTCTCCAGACAAAGGTTTGACTTCTGTCAATGGTGATGAAACTTTATGAACTTATTCCTTCAGGACACAAAGGACAAGAGGTTCCACTGCAGCCTGAAAAATCCTGTCAGCTCTGAGAACAGCACAGAACTGAAGAACCCTCTCTTTTCTGGTGAGTCATCATGTCTGTAGAAACCCAGAGAATCACAAGAACCACTAAAACCCAGAACAAGTCATTTATCAGTCTGTTTATTCACTCTGATCTGTTATTTGTAGGAGGAAGACGTCATCACCATGCACTGATTCTTCTTTTTATTGCTCTGATTGGGGTTGGAGTGTTCTGGATTTTCTACTGCAAAAGTAAGAAAATCTTCAGTTTTTTCAAGAGCAAATCTGTGTCAATCATCTGAGTATCTTTCATTCTTTTGAATGTGTTAAATGAATTCAGAGTAGCCAAAGTCCTCAGCATCACTCTTTTACTTCATGACTATGTTTTTGTTTTTTGAACAGTTCATAAAATGTCCAGAAGATGGAATGAACAGAGGACTTCTGCAGGTGAGTTCTTGATTCTTCTGTAATGAAATGAAGTGAGAGTACGACCAGCAGGTGCGACCAGGAGGCGCTGTCTTTGAGCAGGAACCCTTCAGGGGGTATTCCAGGAAGCATGTTTAAACTAGCCTGACTTTAAGCCCGAACTTTGAGCCTGAACTCTGGCTGAAATCCGCCTGAACTTGCTTACTCTGGGTATGTCGGTTCCAAAAGACCGGATATGAGTTGGCGTAATTACGCTCGACTTGGTAACCCTGGGTTAATGGGTGTGCACGGCAGGTACATAAAGACATTCTCAATAGATCGCCGATTTCTGGAGTCACCATGGAAACGCGTGGAGAAAAAAAAAGAAAGCGCTACACTTCAGTGAGAAGGAGTCTGAAATTTTAATGACGGCGTATGAAGATTATACGTCCATCAAAAAAGTAATACGGCTGCATCATCAAAAGAAACCTAGTTTCTTACGTCTATAAAACTCAATAATTGTTTATACAACTCAAATTTAAGTATTCATCTAACTAAATGTCATATTACTCCAATTCAATTCATATTTTTTTCATCTTAATTAATCATATTTCTTGAACACTCATATGTCTAAGTTTGAGCCGGCAGATATGCTCATTTTTATAACAATAAAAAGGACGATACAAAATGCACGGAGTGCATAAATTCACAAAAGAATTTTCCATCATTATCACTACAATAACAGGCTGTAGGGGTGTTATATAAACTCATCATCCTCTCCTTCACTCTCACTCATGGTGCAGAGACGTAAACATAGTAGGACAAAATTACTCGTCAAAACACAGTAAAACAGCTAAACAACTAAACACATTTGGTCAAAAACCCACAATTAAACCCAAATCTGTCCAGACAGGCAAAGGGGATGATATCCCACAATCCCTTGTGGTACCGCTCTAACAGCAGCCCCAAAGTTACACCTACTTAATTGAATTAATTTCAATGAGAATAAAATAGCTGTCTACGTGTTATTTTTAAACTGACTTAACAAACAAATGATTTTTAATAATCTTAATTGAAGCAAATAATTAAGTTAGATCAAAGTAAAAAGGTTTATCTTTCCAACATCCATATGTGGTCTTATCATCCTCTCACTGTGGAAAAAGTATTATCAGAGCTTCTTCATCCACTAAATCATCTTCAAATGGACACGCCATGCTGCTTCACCTCTCTGAAAACAAACTAACCTTCAACTAAACCTGCTCCAGACCAGGTTATGTTCAGAGCATGAGTTGCCATGGCAACTTGACATATCCTGAAACATACCTCCATTTCTGGAACTGAAAGCTGATGTTATCAACTTCCTTAGCCTCAAACTTACCGTGGGAGCTAGCATAACCTGCTTTCTGGAATACCCCTCTGTTTGTGTGATTATTGACCTTCTTTCTTTGTTGTTTACAGCAGAAGAGCAAAAAGGTCTGAATGATGAGAGCAACACTGTGGTTTGGAAATCAACTGAAATGAATGGAGTGTTTCTTTTTCCTCTTTTCTGTCACAGAAAACACTAGAAAGAAAAGACAGAACAATGGACCCTCAATCATCATAACACCACCAGGTGGGTAAAACAGGAAGTGAAACCTCAACATTTTCTCATCGTCCAAATCTCAAAGTAATTATCACTGCACTGCATGAGCTCATTTTCCAACAATTACAGTCAGAATATTGGGGAATATTGGCATGATGCCCATTGACTGTTTACCAGAACTGGACTGAGTGACTCCAAACAGGAAGTACCTGCTGGCTCCAAGAAGCCAGAATCCCATAGACTTCAATAGAGAAATCCTGCTTTCAAATGGTAGGGGTGTGGCCTTTCAACAAGCTCACTCTTGATTGGAAGAAGTGGTTGCCACAGAAATGTTGACTTAAGCCGTGTTTCCATTGACTATGAAATCGGACAAATTGGATTTACGATAATAAATTTGTCTCATGGAAACACAACGATTTAGAAAAAAACATGTTTTAATGCGCTTGGAGAAAGTGGTTTTTGAGGCGTATCAAAATGGAAATACTTCACAAAACTGCAATGGAAACCCTTTTTGACGCGACTGCAGTACGGCCGTAAAAATTCCAGTTGCAGGTGACATCATCAGCAGGCATCGCATTCTGCAGAGGTGTATCTGCTGTCAATCAAAGGATTGTTCAAACCTGTGGTTTTGAATAACTGGTGGTGTGAGTTGGTTGGCATTTGTTTGCATAATTAAGATTTAATGGAAACCGTGTCATTGAAAAGAATTTCTGGAATTTGGATACATTTTTGCGTATATGTGTGATGGACAGACTTCAGACGGACTCGGACCAATCACTGCTTCCTGAAGACGGCTGGCGTATCGCAAATGAATTGACTTGATTTGGTTGGAGTTGAAAGAAGCCATTTTCTATGGGTGACATCACACAGTCCAGTTCTCGGTACAGTCCTTGTTGGTACCTTGACTTTGGTGATATGTTGGTGATCTGATGGGTGGGTGTGGTCCAATGTTAGTAAGTTGTTAAATAAAGGTTGACAGTAGCTCCACCCACGTGTATTTTTCCAACGCACTGTTAGACACTCAAATTTCCAGCTTCAGTGTGACAGCAGATGCGATCTGAGGTCTTACCACGATGCACAGCAAGGTTGATGCGACTCAGCTTTGGTCATGTGATTTTCAGTGACTCGATCAAAGGGTATAAGAAAAAATCCATTATTGCTGCTCAATGTGAGGATTTTTGTCTTGATTTTCGTCCACACGGTGGACAGTGCAGTGAGCCACGTCACTCAGGGTCCGTTCTAGCTAGCTTCACTGTTCCTTTGCCCGCGTGCGGTTGGCTGCCTAGCAGACTGAGAGCAGGAGCCGTCATAGCAACTGTGATCGCTCTGGATTCATGATGTTTATCTTATTTTCATTGATACAATAATAAAATATCCTCCAGTCTGCTGCAGGAGTAAAGTTCACCGGGAGAGACTCTTCCTAACAAAGCTTTGATATCATTACGTGTAGACTAAAGGATCTGGTGAACTCACACACACAGTGATGTGCTTGGTGGCGCCTCTGTAGAGCTCTCCAAAACATATAAACCCAAGCTACTCGCTCAACATCATCCATGTTTCATAATGTGGCAACAAAAAGTCCAGAAAAGAGAGGCGGCGGACGTGGGTGTAGCATGTGTGACTTACATGAAATTTACAATTTGATTTTGATTAATTTGGGCTAGGATAAAGTTACAATAATCACATTATGGTGATTTGGTTGTGATTTCTTTTCAGAGGAAACAACGTCTTTATTAAAGACTGCAGAGTGTAACCAAACATCAGATGTCACTGTTACAGTTGAGATCAACCCTCAGACTGGTGAGTGAAACTAGAAAAGACCAAAAAAGTGGATTTTCTTTCATCCTGCAGACTAAAGGTCAACTGTCTTTGATGACTTCATCCAAAAAGAGTTTCTGGTTGTTTCTCTGCTGGATGGAAATGTTGAAAATCATCTCAATACTTTTGAAGACTTTGGGAGCAAAACCATCATCTGATGGGTGGAGGCGCTGTTTGACGTTTGGGGTATTTTCTGTCTGCTGTTGGATTTGGGTGGAGTTGATGTCATAATTTAACAATGACGCTTCAGTCATTGGTCACAATGGTAGAAAGCTGTCTCCATGGTAACAGTTGCAGTTTGGAGCGCTGTAGACTGATTGAAACTCAACTATGTTAGAAACTGAAGCAGATTTATATTTTTCATTCATTTTTTTAAAGAGTCAAATGGTTTAAATCCAGAAGGATCAGCCCAGAATCCAAGTCCATCCTCACAAACCAAACCTGAAACAAGAAAAATGAACAGTTTGACAATAAAAACAGATTAAGAAGACACTTGTTTAATAAAAATGATTCAAATTGAACTCATTACTAACGATAAAGTCTGTATCAGATGGGTGGAGTCATCAGTTGTAGATTGTAAAGGTTTTTGTCTGTCCTGATTCAGTCTTTGGGGGAGTTGTTCACTAAAGGTCGTTGATCTTGGGGTCAAATCTACAATAAAGAAGATTTGAAAAATAATGCTAAGATTTTATTTGACCTGCATTGACTCTACAGTCGTTGTCTGACTTGTAAGTGTAACCGTCTTGTACTGATTCCTCTCTGAGGACCTCAGAGGTTCTATGTTCTATTCACGGTGTAATGATGAGTGGAAGTTCAGTACGGAGAACCAAAGCATCAGAACCAACAGTTGGTTCAGGGATTTCAGGCAACACTAGGACCAGGAGGGCTTTTACTTTTTTTGCTTCACAGTAGAAAAAATAATATTAAATCTAACTTAAAGTGTGTCTTTGTTTATCCAATTCTTGCTAAACATTTGACTAAACATCAAATTAAAAACACAATTGCACATTTTCAAAGATTTGGACCCAAATGTTACAAACCTTTCAGAATGAACTTCTCCTGAGTCTACGGCATCTCCCAAAGGACAAAAAGTCAAAATCCTGGTGTACTATCACCATCTACTGGTTGAAACCGTCCACTGCCTCACATAAATATAGTAGTAGAATAATGTTAGAAATTGATGCAAATTTATAATATTTTTCTTTCATATTTCAGTTTTGATCACAGACACTTCCAACAGACAAGGACCAGCAGAGACTCCAGATCCAGTTTCTGTTCAAGTGGCTGAGTTTTATATATTCTTATATCACCAACACACGAGACACGCTTGTAGCTTCACACAGGTTCCGCTTTATTCAACTTCCCCCCAGGCACAAATCAACACATACAAAGGTTCCTACCCCTTTGTGTCACCTGATACTACATCCCCCTTTCTTAAATGAAGAACGTCAGGGTAACATAACAAAACGATTTCTCATCAGTAACACTGCACTGCTCCTCTGTAAAGTGTTCATACACATAACCAACATGAAGTGCACATCCTAGTGAAACCATTAACAACTTCATTCATAAAACCACAAACTTCTATCTATGAGGAATGAGATAGACTACTCAGATCCTCAATCTGAGTGTGGGGATTATTCTGCCCCAGAACTCACTCAGTTCCTATTGTTTGAACAAACATAGTCCTTTAGGTACGCTGGCGGCGCCCTGGCTCTTACTGGAAACCGTCTCTCAGACACTGAAGTCTCCTGTTCCAACTCGTGTTCTTCAGGGGCCACGCTTCCTCTTGTATCTTCCGGGGAAGAGAGAGCAGGTGTTTCTGGAGCCACAGGAGTTGGTGAAAGGTGGTATCTGTTCCTCCGCAGGACCCCCTTTGGTGTATCTATGACGTACGACCTTGGAGTATCTGCAGCCGAAACAACCGTGCCCCTCTCCTGCAGACCCTTAACCCACACATGATCTCCAGGCTGTAACTGAGACAAATCATGTGCTCTGTGTCTGCTGTTATAATCTTGCTGAAGCTTTTGTCTGTACTTCTGCTCAATCTCCCTCAGCCTCTTCATATCCGCACCTTCTGGATTAAGCTGAGAAGAAATCATAGGAACAGTCGTTCTTATCCTTCTACCCATCAGAAGTTCTGCAGGGCTGTATCCATTCGCTAGAGGCGCAGAACGATAAGCCATGAGAGCAAGATATGGATCCCCAGACTTCTTGAGAAGATTCTTTACAGTCCTCACAGCTCGTTCCGCCTCACCGTTGCTCTGCGGGAAATGCGGGCTTGAAGTCACGTGTTTGAAGTTCCAGCAGCGCGCAAATTTACGGAAGTGCTCAGAACTAAATTGTGGTCCATTATCCGTGCGCACCTCATCCGGAATGCCGTGTCGTGCGAACACAGATTTAAAGTGTTCAATAACACCTTCAGATGTTGTAGATGTCAGCTTGGCCACCTCAAAATACCTGGAATGATAGTCCACCACAATCAAGTAATGCTGTGAACCAAACTGAAACAGGTCTGCTCCTACTGTGGACCATGGTCTTGTAGGAAACTCAGTAGGAATTAAAGTTTCCCTCAGGTTTGTTCTCTCACGAGCACAGACATCACATTTTTCTATCATTTCTGTTAACTCTTTACTGAGACCTGGCCACCAAACTGACTGCTTGGCTCTTGCTCTGCATTTGGTTATCCCCAGATGTCCTTCATGCAGCTTTGAAAGAATGTCCTTCTTCAGTGATGCAGGAATCACTATTCTGCTGCCGTAAAGTAGCAAACCGCTGTGAACTGAGAGATCTCCTGAGTACTGCAAATAAGGCTGCAGGGATCTGTCAGCTGAGAATTTATCTGGCCATCCTTCCACGCAGCACTTTTTGAGTTGCTGAACTATGAGGTCATTCTCCTGATGAGTCTTAATTTGCTGAAGCCTGCTCTCAGTAGCTGGTAGGCTGCTTATGACCGCGTCCACATACAGGTTGATATCTTCCTCCGATAAGTCAGAATCATTCCCTCCAACAGGAGCTCTTGACAGAACGTCTGCCGTTGCGATGTTTTTGCCTGCGACATGAGAGATGGTAAAAGAAAACCTCATCAGTCTCATACGTAAACGTTGTATGCGGGGTGGCAGCTCATCCAATCTCTTTGAACCCAGCAGTGGGACTAACGGTTTGTGATCCGTTTCCATGTGAAAACATTTCCCGATGAGAAACTCTTGAAACCTCTCACATGCCCACGTCAAGGCCAACGCCTCCTTCTCAATTTGGGCGTAGCGCTGCTCTGTTTCGCTCAAAGCTCTGGACGCATACGCGACCGGTTTCCATCCTCCATTTTCTTGTTTTTGGAGGAGAACCGCGCCCATCCCATAGGAAGAAGAATCTGCAGACACCAGCGTTTCAGCATTTGGGTTATACAGAGCGAGTCCCGGGGGTGTCGTCAGATCAGCTCTGATACTCTCAAAGGCTTTCTGCTGCTGTGAACCCCAGTTCCACATGTTGGACTTCCTCAGCAGGTCTCTCAGAGGGCGTGTCTTTTCTGCCAGGTGAGGCAAAAACTTTCCAAGGTGATTTGCCATTCCAAGAAAACGTCTCACCTCGCTCACATTGGTAGGCTCCTGCATGCCTGTGATGGCTTTAACCTTTTCAGGGTCTGGGCTGACTCCTGATGCTTCAATAATCTGACCCAAGAATTTAATCTTGCTTTTTGAAAACTCACATTTCTCATTTAATGTGACACCTGCCTCTTGGAGACGAGATAATGCTCTTCTCAGTCTCTCATCATGTTCTTCTTGTGTGGTTCCCCAGATGAGAACGTCATCCATCTGACACAAAACTCCATCGAGACCCTCCAAGATACGTGACATTCGTTTCTGGAAGTGCTCAGGTGCAGACGAGATCCCAAAACACAGACGATTGTAGCAGTATCGTCCAAAAGGAGTTATAAAGGTGGTCAACAGAGAAGAGTCTTTAGATAGTGGAATCTGCCAGAATCCAGCATTAGCATCCAACTTTGAAAAGACTTTGGCTCCAGCCAGCTGCCCTAATGTGTTTTCAACAGACGGAAGAGGATGTTTTTCTCTTAACACAGATTTATTCAGTTCGGTTAGGTCAGTGCAGATCCTCACCCTGCCTGTGCGTTTTGGCACCACCACCATGGGTGCACACCACTCAGTTGGCTGGTCTACTTTTGAGATGACCCCCTGCTGTTCCATTCGGGTCAGCTCCTCCTTAACCTTTGGCATAAGGGGAAGAGATATGCGTCTTGGTGTGGACAGAGAGAAAGGCTGAGCGTTCGGTTTCAGCACAATGTTGTACTCTCCCTCCATTTTTCCGAGTCCACTGAAAAGCCTAGGGAACTCCCTTTTAACAGTCGCTGTGGAGTCCAGAATGATGTTCTCTACTCTGGCAACCAGCTGTAGAGCAATAGCTGCTGTCCCACTCAGGAGCGGCATACTCAAACCTTTCACAACATAGATGTCCTCCTTCGTGTTTTTGTTATTTTTGTGAAGGTTAGCTGTGAACATACCTTGAACTTGTAACCGTGAACCTCCTGGTCCTCGTAAGACTTTTGTTGGCTTCTCCAGCTTGCCAAACTGTCCTTCTTTGCACAGCGTCTCTGAAACTGCAGTCACATCCGCTCCAGTGTCAATTTTAAACACTGTGCTATGGCTGTTCACATCCACTTCTGTGATCCAAGGACTTATTGTGTTTTTATCAGACATTGAACCTAAAAAGGCAAATCCATCATTTGAGTCCTCTGTCACCATAGCAATTTTCATGTCTTTCCTCTGTTTGGTTCTGCAGACTCTTGCATAATGTCCCTTTTTCCTGCACTGATTGCACACTGCTTCACGTGCTGGGCATTGCTGCATGCTATGTCCTCTTGAATCTCCACATCTCGTGCACTGAATTACTGTATCCTGTGTGTGTGTCTTTACTTTTTGGCGGTGTGGCGGTGCTCTTGTCTTCGCTCGCGCGCCGCCGTGTTGACGCGCGTGCACGCCATCCACCTGCACATCCGCTCTGAAGTTACTGTGAAGCATCTCTTGCTGCCTTTTAACCTGCTCACTCTGTCGTGCTCTATTAACTGCTTTTTCTAAAGTCAGCTCTGGATCCATCTGTAGTTGTTCCGATAACCGTTTGTCTTTCAAACCCACAACAAATCTGTCTCTCACCATCTCGCTGTGAAGAGCGCCGTAGCCGCAGTGCTCTGCCAGGCATTGCAGCGCAGTGTGGAAGCTGTCGACCGTCTCTTCCATCTCCTGCTGTCGTTGGTTGAACTTTGCTCTTTCAAAAATTATATTTCTGCGAGCCACGAAATGAGTGTCCAACCTTGTCTTGACTGTGTGGAAGTCGACTGCCTCCTCCGGACTCAGGTGCAGCGAGACCAGAATATCCTCGGCTTCCTCCCCCATGGAATAAATCAGCGCATTCACTTGGTTCTCCTCGGCTTGAGTCTCCAAACCAGACGCAATCCGGAACCTTTCAAAACGCTTTATCCACTTAGGCCAGTCATCTGCCTTGAAGGAAAACTTCTGAGGTGGGGGTACCTGGAATCGACTCATGGCGGCCGTCCCGGACTTCGATGGCGACTACGAGCGGCAAAATCCACACTATTATTATTTTTCTCTGAGTCTTTCAGTTCAAACCCCTCCTGGGTTCACTTCTGACACCATGTTCAAGTGGCTGAGTTTTATATATTCTTATATCACCAACACACGAGACACGCTTGTAGCTTCACACAGGTTCCGCTTTATTCAACTTCCCCCCAGGCACAAATCAACACATACAAAGGTTCCTACCCCTTTGTGTCACCTGATACTACAGTTTCAGCCTCAGAAACCAAACCTGAACTTGGTATTAAATTACTGTGTCTAGTGATTTTTGGGAAACTGATTCCCAATGTCCAGCGAACAGCTGAACAACACAGCCTCCCTGCTGCAAAAGGGCGGCGCCAGAAATCGTAGCAAAGAGCAGTGGCCAAAACAGCTGCACATGTGCATATGCATCTAAAGGGCGTGTCACATAGCCACTACATACATTTAGCACATATTTCATGTATGACAATTGGTCATAAGTGAATTTACATGGAAAAAGTGATGAAAGCTGTGGTCTTTACATGAAATACTCACAGATGTTTCACGAATGAACCACGTTAAAATCACAGCTGTACTAATAAACCACCCAAAGAACACGTAAAGCTGCGCTTCATTGAATTTCTTCACTTAGACATTGAGCAGTAATCACATTGCGTCAGCACCATGGTCAGCTCCCACTGCGCCGTTTAAACAGTTGGGGTCCTCTGGTCTGAACCGGTTCAACTGTTAGGCACCAGCTGAGGCAGCCCGCTGAGACGGGGGACCCCTCCCAGGAGCCGAACCTGGGGAGATCTGTGAGACTGGCCTAGCACGCGTCGAGAGTCATATCCACCTACTCAGGCCCCCTCCCACACCCTGCTCTCTGCGCAGCACCAGATACCGCCCTGAAAGAGACCCCCGCTTAGTATAGACTGCTGGAGGGGGGAAAGATTGGCCACACAATGCGTCAATCGTGCATGAAGCATGCGTCAGTAATGCGTTGTTTATGTGCAATTTATTAGAGATTCCTGCGTCAATTACGTAGTTTTATCATAAGTGCGCCATAAACTAGATATGAATGGTCTATAGTGGTGATACATACATGGAACAGTCGTGGAAAGGCACAGATATCACATAAAATCACAGTTGATTCAAGTTATCATTGTATAATAATTGTATAATAATAGTTAAACTACGTAGAATATGCGATAACTGCATAATTCTCAACATGCCAAAGATTTTGAACTGCTCAAACAGAATTCACGAAAGACCCGTCGGCTGAAATCCTCGACAGAGATCTCTTCACATTGATGAATGACGAACGCAAGAAGCACTTATGAATGACGTATATCACGCATGGATCACAAAAGACCAAAATCTCATACGTGGAAACTGCTCAAAATGTACGTAGTGGCTGTGTGATCTCGAGCCACAATAGTAGAAAGCTGTCTCCATGGTAACAGTTGGAGTTTGATGAGCTGTAAAGTGATTGGAGCTGAACTGTTAGAAACTTATGCAGATTTATGACATTATTTATGCTATTTTTGATTCAGATTTGATATTTCATTGTGTTTTTCACAGAACGGCACTCTACAAACATGGAAGAAAACACTGAGAACCAGAATCCTGCTCCATCCTTTGACACCAAACCTGATCCAGGTGAGTACATTTCTTATTACAACAAGAAAAACAAAGTTTTACAATAAAAACAGATCAACCCTTATCCTATCATATGGAAGAAATAAATCAAATGACAATAATGTAATCTCTAATAAATTCAGTCTGGAAGTGTTGTCCCAGAAGCCACGCCCCTAACTCCATT
The DNA here is from genome assembly GCA_037389245.1 of Oryzias sinensis. Classification (NCBI taxonomy): domain Eukaryota; kingdom Metazoa; phylum Chordata; class Actinopteri; order Beloniformes; family Adrianichthyidae; genus Oryzias; species Oryzias sinensis. The sequence goes on along the minus strand of CM074510.1, from coordinate 148,863 downwards.
AACACAAGGGACTAGTAAGGCAGCATGAAACAGTCTCAGTACTAACTTCACTGTACCCATCATGCAATGCGGTAAGTGACAGAGTGACGGACACACAGTTATGTAGTTACTGGAACTGAACTGATTTCTAAAATAGTTAGCATGGACACACACTTTTCTGGTGTCCATAAGTAATTGTGGTGTGCCTCTAGGTTCCATCCTTGGCCCCTTCCTTTTTACCATTTACATGCTTCCTCAGGGGAATGTCATCAAAAGCCACAAAATCAGCTTGTCTTGTGTCTCCTGATGACACAAGACCAATAGAAGCACTTTCTAACTGTATTTTAGATGTGAAATTATGGTTGGCAAATAATTTTCTGCAGCTCAACCAGGAGAAAAATGAATTTTTAGTTATCGTTCCTGAAGCCAAGAGAGAGAAACCGTTTCTGAAGCTACAGGGTTGTGTAGGTACGGAGAGGGGGCCCTTATTTATTTATTTATTGATTGATTTTGTGATTGTTTATTTTAATTTTTCTTGCTTGTTTTCATATTATTTATTTTGTTGTTTTTTATATAAAGCACTTTGTGTTATACTATTATATGAAAAGTGCTTTATAAATAAAGTTTGATTGATTGATTGATTGATTAGAGATCAGATCTGATCACTTTGCTCCTTTTTGGGCTTCTTTAACTCACAAGAATCTTGAAACCAGAGAGTCTTTTCCTGGTTCCTGTCAGTCTGAGTCTTTCTGTTCTTTCTGCAGATTCTGGATCAGCTGAGAATGATCTACCAGAAGCAGAGAGACCTGAAGACTCCTCAGGTTCTCCTGATGGAACCGTCTCCACCTCTGAGCTGTATTAACAACTGATACCTCCAGGAATAGTTTCTGTGATGTTCTGGAACAATAGTGAAGAGTTTTGCTCAGATCTTAAGTTATTTTTATATTTTTTTTACTGTTTTTAAATTAATTTGTATTTTTATGCAGCATTGTGACTCATCAGTGAGGAGACAGTTTAGCTCGTGTTGGTTTGCGGCGCCTTCCGTCCGTGTAACCAGGGTTCGAATCCGGGCTGCTCCCTATTCCCTTCTCTGCTTCTGTGCTGGTCCCAAGCTCAGATACATTGAGAGGGTTGTGTCAGGAAGGGCATCCGGTGGCAAAACATTGCCAAGTTACCTTGCAACTCCTACTCGAAAGAGATGTTGTTTTGCTGTGGCGACCCCTGATGGGAAAAGCCAAAAGAGAAAGAAGATTGTGACCCATCAGTGGTGTTTGTGTTTCGGAAAAACCATTTAACTCGTGTTTTTTTTCCTGTTTAGTCTTCCAGCAGATAATGAAAAATGATGTGATGTTAAACAATAACTGGGAAACTTTAGGGAGGATTTCATAGAAAAGAACTGCTTTGCCAAATTTTTTATACTTAAGTCTAGATCCATTTTGATGATGATTTATTGATGTAGACTTAGGCCAACATGCAGAAAATGAGCCTGAGCTACAAAATAAAGACTATGTGTTGAGTAAAATAGAATATTTTATTTATTTTACCAGCATGAGTGTAATCACTGTAAAAATGTATATCTACCAAAGATGACAGAGAACAATGTTTTTCTCTTCATGAACTTGTTTAGTTTTACAAATATTTTTTAGAAATGTATTTTGTTTTTTTGTACTTTTATATACTAGAATTTGTTATTTGGTCTCCGTGGTGACAGAACAAAACCACATTCAAAACACTTGAACTGTTATTCTCAGAAACACTAAAGTCTGCTTGTGACTTCTGTTACTTTCTCTACTCCAACATTCTTCAAAGGTCTAACAGACATTTAGGAGGTCGAGGTGGAACTAACACAGTAATAAACATAAAACGAACCTAACTTAATGTCTGAGCAACTTTCTTCTGGAGAACATCCAGAATGTTCTGGATTGTCATCCCTCAGCCTGTCATGAATGTCATTGTCTGTCTTTTATTTTTTAAATCTTTTTATATTTTGGGATTTACTTTCTTTCACACTGGAAGTGAAAGAAAAAAAGATAAACAGAGCAGTAACAGGTTTTTTAGGAACTGGATGACTTTCAGTTGTAGTTCATTAAAGTTGTGCTGTTTTTAATCCCAAATAATATAACACGTTAAAAACACAATTTCCATTGGAATGTTTTTTAAAATTCCTCCACACATGACTTTGTCTGGTGTGGCAGCGCAGCAGAGGAAAGGCAGTAAATAAAACAGTTCAACCCGTAACTGCTGAGCCACGCACAGGAAAACTACATTTACACTACAAACTACAAAAAACAACAAAATATTGGCGCCAATATTGTGACCCACGCCTGGGGTGATCTCACCTCCCACTGATTGAAAATATTCCTGGGCAGTTACATTTTAAGACTTTGTGGTATCCACAGGAAGTTGTGTAACCCTTGTGCTATCCTAGGTACTTCAACATTGGGAGTTGGGTCATCTAGACCCACTAGACAGTGCGCTGAACCTTTTTTCTTCAATGATTTGTGATCTTCACTGGTGTCCATGGATTACATGAAATCTTTCCACCTTTATCCACCTTTGTCATGGTAGGGAGAACACGTCAATCTAAGGGTGGGGTCATCTAAGATTCTTTTTGGTGTTCATTGAAAAGTGGTTATAGGAATGCAGGCTCATTAAAAGAACTTTTTAACCAGATCCACATTTCTTCTCAAAATGTTCCCGAGAATCCATCTGTATTATGTTGTAGAATAAACTGAAAAAACGTTTATTTTGGCCACGGCAGAAGGGCAAGGAGCAGCAACGACCAGGCCCCCCCACCCCCTAAGTCATGGAGTTAGCTATGGGAGACCAGAGAGACTGAGTTCTTTCAAAGTTACTTGAACCTTGGGCTGACATTTTTTCCAAGCTGATATGATCAAGCAGCAGATTTCTGTGTTGACTTATATTTATATTTTTCTTGCTTTTCTAATTTATTAAAATAGTTTTTTTAGCAATGCAAAGAGTTATGAAAATGATGGAGCCTAATCCTACTTCTACATCGATGGCACTCATGTCTCATGACTGGATTTGTTGCACAGGTGCCATCCTATGACAGTTCCATGAAAGAATTCACTGAGATCCTGACAGGTTTTGTCTTTGATTATTCCTGGTAATCTGTTTCTTTTCATTATTTCTGCAAATGTTTTGCACTCATCATGGAATAGTTTCTGCGCCTTTGAGACAAACTGGGAGCCAATGGAGCAAAACTAACACAGGAGTGATGTGATCTCTTCTGCTAGTTCCAGCTAACAATCTAGCTGCTGCGTTCTGGACAAGCTGGAGACTTCTTAAGGAATTCTTAGGACACGCTGCCAACAAAGAGTTACAGTAATCCAGCCTCGATGTAACAAACGCATGGATGAGTTTTTCAGCATCACTCTTAGAACGTATATTTCTGATCTTAGCAATATTGGACAGGTAAAAAAATAATTAATTTTCATCCAGGTCTATGTCTATATGGTCATTCTGGTCAATTTTATTGATAAATACAACTGAGTATCATCCGCATAACAGCACAGCTATACGAACACTGATAGTAGGAATAACTTGGTTCAATTTATGTCTAATATTTGAGATTACACTATCAAAAAATGTAAGAAAATCATCAGAGCTAAGAGAAACAGGAATATGTGGTTCTACTGAGTTCTGACTGCAGGTCAGTCTGATTATTGTACTAAAAAGAAATCTTGGATTATTTTTATTCTCATCAACTAAGGTTGAATAGTACTGGCTTCTAGCTGTCATGGCTTGGGTTTCTTTGTATTGGTTTTTGCTTTCCGTTTTGGTCACTGTCATGTTTGAGTTCTGTTTCCTGTTTTATTTTGAAAGGTTTCCTGTTTTGTCATGTTTTTGAGTTTTACTTCCTTGGTCCCAATCTGCCCTGAACATGTTCACCTGTGTCTTGTCTGTCTTGTCTCTATTTAAGTCTTGTCTCTGCCTTCCTCTTGTGCTGGTCCATTAACGTCATTAATGGCTCTGTCCTGGCTGGCATGTCCATGTACGTCTTCTGGCCTGATTTTCTGGTTAGCCCACAGTAAGTTTAGTTTTGTTACCCTGCTCTGCAGCGCTTTTTGTTAGTTTAATAAACCCCTTGCCCTGGAACCGTGTGCCTCCGTCTCTGCAATTTGGGTCCTTCATGTCCTCCAGCCCTCCCAACCTGACACTAGCTCTACACTGAGCTTTTTTTTTATAACTACCCTGTTTTAATATGACAAAAAATTATGCTTTTTACATAATTAGGATTTTTCAGTCCAGGTCAAATTCCAGCTTCCAACAATGTTTTCTCTTCATGAATTTGTTTCATCATGACTGATTTGTAACCAAATGTTTTTTTTGTACATTTTTTTATCTGAACTACTGTAAAACAGTTGAAATATGATTTTCAGAAACATTGGACGTGCAGACAGTCTGGTTGTGACTTTTGTCCGTTCATTTTTCTTCTACATTTATGGACCTTCAAAGGTCTAATGAATATTTAGGTCAAGTTGTAACCTAAGTGGTAATTAAACATATATACTCAACTTACTCTCTGTGTAGCTTTCCCTCTGGAGAACATCCAGAATGTTCTGTATTCTTGTCCCTCAGCCTGGTACAGATTTCAAGAGACTGTCTTTAGATTTTATTCTTGGTGTCTTTGTTTTGATGATGAGGGTGTGGAGCAGAGCACTCAGATAGAGAAGAGCAGAAAAAAGAATAGAGATGATGGTGAATAAACTGAACTGAGGTCAGGAACTAACTAACCAGCCATGAGGGTCTCTGAGTCTAACTGGGACTATTTAAAAGTTCCCAGTGCCCTACATCCTGATGAGCATCTGTGTGAAGAAAAACTCCTATTTTGGAGATTTTTGTTGAAGGTTTGTCCTTTTAGTCTGTCTTCCTTATGAACTTTTAAACTTCTGGATGGTTGGACAGTCGGCAGGCAACGATGAAGGCAGCAAACTGCAGGAAAACTGCTTCTGGGACAGTTGGTTTCCTTCCGGTTGATTCAGCTTGAAAACATTTAGCCACAGCTGACTCCAGCAAAAACTACGAGAGGAGGAAAACTGTTGGAGGTTCTTCACAAACACTTTGATGTCACTGGAAGAGTCCACCTGTGTCTGTTTGGCCCTTAATGACTTTCATTCACATTTAGACCATTTTTGGGTCCTTTATTTTTTATCTTGGCCTGTCCAACAACTGAGAAAACAGATGGGGGCTGAAGGCCTTTAGTGTTGGACAGGTCAACAATAAGGGTTATGAATCTTCTGTTCGCCAAGGTGTATAAACCCCTTTTGGTTGTTTTTTGTAATTTTTTTTTTTTGGTCAGCCCCCAGGCTGTCCCCCAGCCATGCACACAACTCTGGTGCATGACAGACCAATAAAGACCCATTTTAAATAACCTCTGTCCCGTGTAGTGAGTTCTGTGGAGAATCTTGTACAGAATAAGGCGCAGATTAGGACTGTTGGTCATATGAAAGGCATTCAGACAGATCTGCAGCCAAAATTGATCACTAGAATTCAATGATAGCTCAGACTCCCATTTTGCTATAGGCAGGTACATTGTGTCTTCTGTGTTAGAAACCAATTTGTAAATTTTGGAAATGAGCTTTGAGTACTTAAGGTCCATGAGTTGTGTTACTGTAGGAGGAAGTTCTATTGGGTCAAGCTGTATGTAGTACTTATTGATTTGAATCGCTATAGAAATATGATTTTACAAATCCCGTAATTTGAGGATAGCGTTGGGGAGGGAGGTATAAATCTTTTATTCTGGATTATATGATGAAAACGTTGGATCCCTTTGTTCTTCTATGAATTTAATAAATCATGTTCTTGTTTAGTAAGAAGTCAGGGTTGTTCGAAATAGGGGTAATTTTGCATGGAAACATTGTGAAGTTGTTGTTTTTTTTCGAGATGAGCTGATGCTTAAACTTCTGAAGCCCTAGTGATGTTTAATTTTAGAACTAAAAAAAAAAAAAGTCAAATTAGAAATGTCTTGGTAACCACAGAGAGGGTGCTCTATATCTAACTAAGATTAATCGAACAGACCAGGTTTAAGCCGTTTTAGGACATAAAGTAATCTGTTAGCAGAGAAGTAATCCTGGAATTCAGGTAGGCCTAGTCCTCCTTGGGGACATTTTCCAAAAGAAGGACATGAATGATGGTTGTGTTCTTTAGTCTGGTGTTGCAATCAAAACGTCTTTAGCGTGTTGTGGGTAAATTCTAAATAGAAAAAGTTAAATTCCTTAAATCAAACCATCTTTTTTTTAACATTTCATAAAGAACTATGTTTTCTTTTTTAATCTGTAAACTTCATTTTTAAATAAACCTGCTATCAAACTCTGAAGTATCATATGAAATTTACAGCTTTTTGAAAACTCCTTATTTAATGATCGTTATCATGTCTATGTACGCCTTTTTTAATATTTCATGTAAATCTATTTTATTTATGTTTGTATTCATTTTGTTTTTGTTATTTACATTCCCCTGTGTAATTTCTAATATTAATTTGTAATATTAATATAACAAACTTGTCAACCTCAAATTTTCTCAATCAAAAAAAAATCTTAAAATTCTGTTTTGGCGATCGCCCAAATTCCACTTCCGGCATTTTCTCTTCCTGGAGGTTTATCTCAAAACTTTCGGTTATGATCTAAAAACCAGCTCAAACTGGTTTCACGTTTTATATTTTGATTTTGATTCGTGTCATTTGACATATTAATATGTGTAATAAAGAATAACTTAACTTTGCGGTATGAGATACGTATGAATGAACACAAAAGTATTTATTTTGCTCAGGTCTCTGTTGTAACTTTTCTTTTTTTTAACTGCGTCACCACCGAGTGTAGTTTAGTTTCACTTTACTGTCTGTCTAACTTTTCACACGAGGAAGAAGCTTCTAGCGAAGATGTTTCTGTTCAGCTTTGTCTTTTAATGATTATTTGATACGAAATGTTGAGTTTTTAATGATTTTGTTAACCGGTTATTCTGTATTTGGTTAATTCTTGTTCAAATTTGATTTTTAGTCTTTTTATTTTTATGTTAGAAAAATGCCGTCGACGCCCTTCTTCTTCTTCTTGGGCATTATTTTGTTTTTAACCTGGTTTACCACAGACGTTCACTCGGGTAAGTTCTACTTTATTCTTGAAGAATGTTCTAGAATCAGAATCTGTATTAATTTAGCAAAATAAAAGTCAGTATTTTAAATCAGAACTCAAATCTAACATGAATCCTTTTGTCAGTTTGTTGTTGTTCGCCTTTCTGTACATGATCTGCTGGGCGATGACGGTGACCTTAAAGATTAAAAACGACTGTTTCAACAAGGTTACTTTTACTCTGAAAGTTTGAAAACAGCAATAAAGTAATTAAGTTTGTTTTTTTATTTCTTGTTTAGGAAAACAAGTTTAATATATGTGTTGAACTATAGAAACAAGAAAATGTAAAAATTGACATGAAACAGAAAAAAATTCAATATTCTGTTTTTTTGTTGTAAATATTTAGAAATGAGTTCCATCAACAGCTATCAAAGTTCTGCTAAATGTCATCAATGTAACATGAAGTGGTTTGTAACACATTTTTACTCTTTGTTATTTTATCTTAGCATCAAACATGGAAACATTCTTAAGCTTTTGTGTCGCCTTAACTTGTTGTACTTCAGTTAAAGAGAAACACAAAAAAACTTTGAACAACAACTTGTTAAATCTGCGTGTGGCAAATGGAAACATTGTTGCTAAGATAAACTAAAAGAAGAACTTTGACGCAGAGACATCAAAACATATGAATAAATTCCATCTGTGTAAGAATGACTATGGTTGCTATGGAAACCTACCCTTTGTGAAGCCTGCAGGCTTGAATTGGCTTCAGAACAGATTACAGCTGATATTTTATTTAGACTTTATGGTTATTTGGAGGTAATTTTTTCTTTTTTTACGACTATCACTGTTTGTAAGCTTCATACTACAGAAGCATTCTGTTCTGCTTTTAGCTATAATTCTAATCCTATTTAATCCAGAATTTCTTTGATAAAAAGATATAGAGAGAATAATCGTCTCACTCGATTTGTGTTTGTGTGTAATACTTGATTTGTAACTCATACAATACATTTTCTCATATAATACATTTTTAGGAGTCAGGTGATTTATGCTGTTTAGAATTCGTAGTTTTATGTTGCTGGAATTTCAACCTTTTGTAAACTGTATTTCATATTTATACGACTTTGATATTTGAGTGTACATGTCAATACACAACTGCAAAAAAAAACAGTTACACACAAAATAATAATGAATAATAATAATAATAAATTTTATTTTTATGGAGCCTTTCTAGACATCCAATGTCGCCTTACAGATAGAAAACAATAAAATACAATTAAAAGAAAGACACGTTAGTTAAAAACAAACAATACAATGGAATCATAAACTTAATTATGGTGGGTATGCTTGTCTGAAGAGGTGGGTTTTCAGATTTTTTACGAACTGCGGGAGTGAGTTCATGTCCTGCAGACCTGAGGGAAGTAAGTTCCATAGTGATGAGCCGAGCGGTGGGTGTAATAAGCTGGAGTGAGGAGGCAGTTTTAAGGGAACAGGTGGGAATGGTAACATGGATAAGGTCAGACAGATATTGGGGGGGGCAAGATTATGGAGCACTTTGAAGGTCAAGATAAGAATTTTATAATTAATCCAGAGAGGCATTGGTAGCTAGCGAAGCTTCTGTAGGACGGGTGTGATATGCATAGTTGAGGGGGTTTGTGTTATGATCCGCGCAGCAGAGTTTTGGAGCAGTTGAAGTTTGTGAATGGTTTTGTAAGGGAGTCCAGATAAAAGGGAGTTATTGAGCAGTTATTGAAGGAAATGGAAAAGTTACGGAGTTTATTTAGGGTGGTCTTTGTTCTTACCATGAGAAGTTCAGTTTTGTTGCTATTTAATTTAAGGAAGTTTGCAGTGAACCAGGATTTTATTTCAAGAAGGCATTTGGAGATGGAGGCAGGTGGAAGAGTGGAGTCAGCCTTGGAGGAGAGGTAGAGCTGGTAAATGATGAATAGCAGGGGCCCTAGGACAGAGCCTTGGGGCACACCTGTGGTAATTGGAACAATTACATTATATGAGTTACAAATCTAGAATTAAAAACACATATCTGGTGGGACTTTTCCCTGAAAATAAACATAAAATACAATAAAAGATCATATGAATAATGCTGATCTGAAAATGATAATTTTATTGATGAAGGTGTTGACTCGTCTTTAACTTTTTCTTTACAGAGAAGACAACTGACGGGTTAAAGGGTTCCAGCGTTGTCCTCAGTCCAGATGATGCAGAAACGTCCATCATCAGCATAACATGGAAACACAGAGCTGATTTGGCGGCAGAGTGGTTTGGAGGGGATACAACTTTCTACCGCATCTTTAACAGTGAGAACCGAGTAGTTTTCCAGTAATAAATATTTAAAATGAGACTATGGTGTCCTGTGATGTCACATCCTGTCTACTTCCTATTAAATGCAAAGTTGCTGTTGTCCCCTGAAAAATGACCCCAACATTCACGCTAAACTTCTGTAATGAAGAGGCTGAGGTGTTTGAATCCATGAGGAATAGATTTTAATGGCAGCAAGAACAGAGAAGGTGAATCTGAATCAGAACAGGCAGAAGTCCTAAAACACAGGAAGTCAGACTGAACACAAAAGCAAAAACAAGACTTTGCACCAGAAAAGATCCGGTGTCTGCTTAAGTATAGTTTGTGGTGATTACATGATGAAGAGCAGCTGGTGCGATTTTGGAACGGCAGCAGAGGCTGATGGGAATTGTAGTGAGGATACAGCTCAAGGAAAGGTCAAAACTCTACAGATGTCTCCCTCTGGTGGTCAGAAGGAGAGACTGACGTCTGATTTCTGACACCTTCATGGGATTCTGTAGTTTTTCTTGTCTTGTGACGGAAAGAAACAGTTTCTTTTGTGTGAAATGTGATTGTTGGACTAACTTTGAAAAAGTGATGGTAAGTTTGTAAACTTCTATTTGGTAAACGTTTCTACATGAATATCTGTCATTCTTCCAGATGGCTGCAGCTTAAATACTAAAACAGGTGAACTGACCATCAATAATGTGAGACCAGAGCACGGCGGCGAGTACACGCCAGAAATTAACGGAAAAATCCTATCTGCTCAAAAACTACAAGTTCTCTGTAAGTTATAGTTAGTTTTTCTGTAACTTTGCTTTGAGTTGATTTGATTCATTATTAGTTTTGTATTTGTTCTCTTTTCAGCTCCAGTCCCCAAACCCAGAATTACTCATGACTGTAATCCTGAGGAAACCAAATGTACCCTCACCTGTAGCTTTGACAGAACTGATGATCTGGGAGATGTGGAGGTTTTCTGGATTCTAGATGACAGACGTGAAAATGGCACAGATATACAGATCACTAAGGTACAGAGAAAACCAAAAATGAGGAAAAAAACTATTTCTTCACAAATCTATGAATGATTAAAAGCAAAAACACAAATTTTCTCCAAAGTTTTGACTTCTGTCCACGATGATGAACTTTTGTCTTCAGGACACAAAGGAGAAGACGTTTATCTGCAGCCTGAAAAATCCTGTCAGCTCTGAGAACAGCACAGAACTGAAGAACCCTCTCTTTTCTGGTGAGTCATCATGTCTGTAGAAACACACAGAATCACAAGAACCACTAAAACCCAGAACAAGTCATTTATCCGTCTGTTTATTCACTCTGATCTGTTATTTTTAGAAGGAGGAAGACGTCATTACTATCTACTGATTCCTCCTGTTGTTGGTGTGATTGCTCTGATTGGGGTTGCAGTGTTCTTGATTTTCCACTTCAAAAGTAAGAAAATCTTCTGTTTTTTCCAGTTCAGCTAAAAGAGCAAATCTGTGTCAATTATCTGAGTATCTTTCATTGTTTTTAATGTGTTAAATGAATTCAGAGTAGCCAAAGTCCTCAGCATCACTCTTTTACTTCATGACTCTGTTTTTATTTTTTGAACAGTTCATAAAATGTCCAGAAGAAGGAATGAACAGAGGACTTCTGCAGGTGAGTTCTTGATTCTTCTGTAATGAAATGTGAGAGTACGACCAGCAGGAGGTGATCTTTGAGCAGGAACCCTTCAGATTCAGAAACCTGTTGTGGATTCAGGGGGGTATTCCAGAAAGCAGGTTATGCTAGCTCCCACGGTAAGTTTGAGGCTAAGGAAGTTGATAACCTCAGTTTTCGGTTCCAGAAATGGAGGTATGTTGCCATAGCAACTCATGCTCTGAACATAACCTGGTCTGGAGCAGGTTTAGTTGAAGGTTAGTTTGTTTTCAGAGAGGTGAAGCAGCATGGCGTGTCCATTTGAAGAGGATTTAGTGGATGAAGAAGCTCAGATAATACTTTTTCCACCATGAGAGGTTAATAAGACCACATATGGATGTTGGAAAGATAAACTTTTTACTTTGATGTAACTTAATTATTTGCTTTAGTTAAGATGATTAAAAATCTTTTTTTTGTTAAGTCAGTTTAAAAATAACACGTAGTTAGCAGACATTTATTTTCCTTTCATTCAAATTATTTCAATTAGTAGATGTAACTTTGGTGCTGCTGTTAGAGCGGCACCGCAAGGGATTGTGGGATATCATCCCCTTTGCCTGTCTGGACGGATTTGGGTTTAAGTGAGGGTTTTTGACCAAATGTGTTTAGTTATTTAGCTGTTTTACTGTGTTTTGTCGAGTTATTTTGTCCTACTATGCATAAGTCTCTGCACCATGAGTGAGAGTGAAAGAGAGGATGATGAGTTTATATAGCACCCCTACCGACACTTACTGTAGTGATGAACACGGAGAAGTCTTTAAGGAATTCATGCACTCTGTGCATTTTCTTTTCGTCCTTTTTATTGTTATAAAAATGAGCATATCTGCCGGCGCAAACTTAGACATATAAGAGTTTAAGAAAGTTAATTTAAGTTGTCAAAATTGGATAAGTTATTATGTACGCGTCACAAGGAAAATGGAAACAAGATCAGAAACTCTGCGTTTACTTTGTCTGTTCTTCTACTACAAGCAGAAACTCTTTCTTTTGATAATGCAGCCGTGTTACTTTTTTGATGGACTTATAATCTTCATACACTGTCATTATAATCTCAGACTCCGTCTCACTGAAGTACAGTAAACCCTTGATTATCGCGGGGGTTACGTTCCAGAAAGAACCCGTGATAGGCAAAATCCGTGAAGTAGAAACCTCTATTTTTTTTAACAATTATCATACAATTAAATTCTCTATTATACATTGAAAAGAAAGAACAAACCATTTTACAGGCTCAAGCATTTGTTTAAAAAAATCAAAGTACTTTAAAAACGTTTTTTTTTTTTTACAAATAACTTCTGTACTGTACTGTCAAATAATAATTTGAATCATCGATGTAAACAGAAGGCTTCAAATCGCGGAGATTAGCCCCGCCCACCGCGACCCGAAAGTAATTAAATTAAACGGGAGAAAATTTAAAATGATCATGAAAAAAATACAAAGTACAAACGGACAAATAGTGTCTCAGGTGTATTTCAATGCTCTTCAGTCTGAGAAGCTGCAGTGTTTTCTCCTACTCAAGCCCGCGGTGCAGCTGTGTGTGTTTGTTCGGGAGAAGAACATAGTGATTGACAGTTGTTGTTGCTCTTTTTCTATGGGTTTTAGAGAAACTTGAAATTGCAAGATGATTTGCATGTACGTAATTTGGAAAGCTGATTTACGTACGTGTACATATTAAACTGCAACATTATTGACGCACAGGTAGAGAAGAAGCGGAGTGACTTTTTAGCCAATCAGAATGCAGAACACAATGCACGATGCAAATCCGTGAAGTAGCGAAACCGTGAAAAGTAAACCGCGTTATAGCAAGGGATCACTGTATAGCACTTTCTTTTTATCTCTCCAGGCGTTTCCATGGTGACTCCAGAAATCGGCGATCCATTGAGAATGTCTTTATGTACTTTACGTGCACGCCCATTAACTCGAGGTTACCAAGTCGGGCGTAATTACGCTAACTCATACCGACATACCCAGAGTAAGCAAGTTCAGGCGGATTTCAGCCAGAGTTCAGTGTTAAAGTCAGGCTAGTTTAAACATGCTTCCTGGAATACCCCCCAGGTTTGTGTGATTGTTGACCTTCTTTCTTTGTTGTTTATAGCAGAAAAGCAAAAAGGTCTGAATGATGAGACCAACACTGTGGTTTGAAAACCAACTGAAATGAATGGAGTGTTTCTTTTTCCTCTTTTCAGTCACAGAAAACACCATAGAGGACAGACAAAGCAACGGATCAGCCAACATTCCATTATCAGGTGGGTAAAACAGGAGGTGAAACCTCAACACTTTCTCATCATTACAGAGTTACAATCTGAATATTGGGGAATATTGGCATGGTACCCATTGACTGTTTACGAGAACTGGACTGAGTGACTCCAAACAGGAAGTACCTGCTGGCTCCAAGAAGCCAGAATCCCATAGACTTCAATAGAGAAATAAGCAGCTGTTCCTCAGTCATTCTATTGGTCAGAAGAACATTCTGGATCAGATACTTTTTAACACGTTCTTAATAATCCTCTTTGTTTCAGGATAGTTTTTCTTTATCACAAGTTATTCTAGTTATAAACTGACCAATCAGATGTCTCGGTGATGGTTTCACATCGAGTGTTCAAAATGTTTGATTGACAGATTCTCCTGATCCTGCTTTCAAGTGGTAGGGGTGTGGCCTTCCAACAAGCTCACTCCTGATTGGAAGAAGTGGTTGCAGTAGTAGTAGTGGTAGTAGTAGTAGTAGTCTTTTTTTATTTTGGACTTGTGAAAACAAGTGTAAAATAACAAAATAAGACAAAAACAAGACAAAACTTATAAAAAAACAAAAAAAAAGACAAGTAAATTATATAAAACAAAACAAGACAAAATTATATAAACACAATTCCAAAAGGGAGTAAGAAGAAGAGAAATCTTATAAACTCTCACCCCCTTTACTTTAAATCCTTACTTTCCCAACTAAACCCAGTACTCCCACCATCCAAGTCCAGTGCCCTTACCCAAGTGTGTATGTACATATATACATGTAATTTTCATTTCCAAACAACATGCAAATGATAACAAAACGTATTGTCAAAGTATGCAGATTTACAAATGCTGACATTCTGTATTTTTTTGTATTTGTATATATTTATCCATGATCATATTTCTGTATCTATATTTAAATTCTTTTATGTTTGGACATTGTTTCAAGCATTAACTGGTTCTGTTCCACAACTTCACTCCACAAATTGAAACACAGAATGTCTTTTTATTTGTTAAGTTTTAATAAATAACTTTTGGATATTCGTCGGTAATAAATTTTTTTCGGCCTTGAATATTATTTGAGCGGTACAATACTCTACCTGATCGTAAAATTTGAGTAATTTTGATTCTATGAATATGAGTCCATGTTTCTGTTGCCACAGAAATATGGAATTAAGCCGTGTTTCCATTGACTATGAAATTATGCAAATTGGATTTACGATAATAAATTTGTCTCATGGAAACATGAACATTTAGAAAAAAACATGTTTTAATGCGCTTGGAGGAGGTGGTTTTTGAGGCGTATCAAATGGACATGCTTCACAAAACTGCAATGGAAACCCTTTTTGACGCCACTGCAGTACGGCCGTAAAATTCCAGTTGCAGGTGACATCATCAGCAGGCGTCGCATTCTGCAGAGGTGTATCTGCTGTCAATCAAGGATTGTTCAAACCTGTGGTTTTGAATAACTGGTGGCGTGAGTTGGTTGGCGTTTGTTCGCATAATTAAGATTCAATAGAAACCTTGTAATTGAAAAAACATTTTTTCTCTCTCAACATTTCTGGAATTTTGATACATTTTTGCGCATATGTGTGATGGACCGACTTCAGACGGACTCGGACCAATCACTGCCTCCTGAAAACGGCTGGCTCCAACATGACGTATCGCATATGAATTGACTTGATTTGGTTGGAGTGAGAAGGAAGCCATTTTCTATGGATGACATCACACAGTCCAGTTCTCGGTACAGTCCTTGTTCGTACCTTGACTTTGGTGATATGTTGGTGATCTGATTGGTGGGTGGGGTCCAATGTTAGTAAGTTTTTAAATAAAGGTTGACGGTAGCTCCACCCACGTGTATTTTCCCAACGCACTGTTAGACACTCAAATTTCCAGCTTCAGTGTGACAGCAGATGCGATCTGAGGTCTTACCACGATGCACAGCAAGGTTGATGCGACTCACCTTTGGTCATGTGATTTTCAGTGACTCGATCAAAGGGTATAAGAAAAAATCCATTATTGCTGCTCAATGTGAGGATTTTTGTCCTGATTTTTGTCCACATGGATGGACGGACAGCGATGGACAGCGCAACGAGCCACGTCACTCAGTCCTAGCTAGCTAGCTTCACTGTTCCCTGGCCAGCCAGTGAAGCCTAGCAGACTGAGAGCAGGTGCCGTCATAGCGCCTTTGATCGCTATAAATCCATGATGTTTATCTTATTTTCATTGATACAATAATAAAATATCCTCCAGTTTTATTTTTGTTTCCCTTTCGGATTAACACTCAAACTGGGTCTCTGTCAGACGGAAGCAATGTTTTTATAACGGCCGTCAGGTACAATTGCTTGGCGGCGCCTCTGTAGAGCTCTCCAAAACATATATAACCAAGCTCAACATCATCCATGTCCAGAAAACTTTGTCGGTTGCTCTGCAGACAGGGCATCAAGACATCGAGCAGTAAATTTGACGGGTTTCAAAGGAGAGGTGGCAGACGTGGGTCTTAAATAGGTCTTAAATTTCAGACCTTATAAGGCAATACATTGTCTCAAATTCTAGTAAATGAGATTTCTTTTACACGTCAATGTGATGTGATCTACTGTCAAAATAAATTCAATGTTGCGTTTAGTCATGAGGACATGAAATGGTTGAACCTCATCTAGCTAGCTAGCTCATGCTAGTCTTTGTGGAAGAACAGGAACGTGTGAATTCATGATAGAATGAAATGAAAATATGGATTACTGACGGCAAGGCATCTAAACAATGAAGATCAGACTTAAGTCCCTTAAGCTTCCCCTTAAATATCCAGTTCAGACACCACTACAGCTCCAAATGCCTCTACGATTGGAGCAATGAGGAGGAGCCAGAGGGGTAGGAGAAGAATTTGGATTCAGCTGTAGAATCCTTTGTTGTTGCTTACAACTCCTTTGTTTCCATGTGAAGATGATGATGGTTTTTATTAAAGTTAGAAAGTTCTGATAAGTTTAATAATACTTTAAAATTACACCACTGTTACATAAGGATTTGATAAAGGTGATTTCATTTGGGGTTCAAGTGGTTTAAATAATTTGTTGCTGGAGTTATTTGCTGACACAGCATTTTCTGATTCTACTGTGGAGTCTTGTTGCTTCTAGGATCTTTTTTTGCAACTGGCTCCTTCATAAACTCCAGCTGGTCCCTTTTAATCTCAAAAACAAACCGTTGTTGACCTTCTTTCTTTGTTGTTTACAGAAATGCAAAGTCTTCCGAATGGTGAGTGAAACACTTTAGTGTACTGGTTTCTACACATCTTCCTCTTTCTCTTTATTCTTCTTTAGAATGCAGACGGTCAGATGAATCTTCAGTAATCAAAGTATTGATGTTTGTTTAACCCTTCATGCTTGAACATCCAGATGTTTAGCTGGATGAAGAACATCCTCTGACCTGATCATCACTTTTCTTTTCTTAGATCCACCTGCAGATGGAGACGCTGCTCAGCCCGGTGAGTCAAACATTTCAATAAAAAGCAGTGATTTAAATAAAGTTACAATAATCGCATTATGGTGATTTGGTTGTGATTTCTTTCCAGAGGAAACAACGCCTTTATTAAAGACTGCAGAGTGTAACCAAACATCAAACGTCACTGTTACAGCTGAGATCAACCCTCAGACTGGTGAGTGAAACTAGAAAAGACCAAAAAAGTGGATTTTCTTTCATCCTGCAGACTAAAGGTCAACTGTCTTTGATGACTTCATCCAAAAAGAGTTTCTGGTTGTTTCTCTGCTGGATGGAAATGTTGAAAATCATCTCAATACTTTT
>CM074510.1:115271-131306 GCA_037389245.1 Oryzias sinensis | reverse complement strand
CCCAGAAGCCACGCCCCTAACTCCATTAACACAAGGGGCTAGTAAGGTGGTACTAACTTAACTGTACCTATCACTGTACAGTGAAGTCACTGTACCCATCATGCAATGCGGTAAGTGACAGAGAGACGGACACACAGTTATGTAGTTACTGGAACTGAACAGATTTCTAAAACCTAAACCATAAACATTCATGACGTGTCATTGATCTGCTCTGGAAAAGATCCAGTTTAGTTTGTTTTCAAAGTCCAGAAGCAGCTGATCAGGAGAGATTAGAGATCAGATCTGATCACTTTGCTCCTTTTTGGGCTTCTTTAACTCACTAGAACTGAAATTGATCAGGAACTCTTTGTAATTATAAAGTTAATGATCCTGGAAAACAACCAGTCATTTATCTATTTCTTTACTCTGAAAGACCCTGAAACCAACAGAGAAGCTGAGGATCAGAACACAGATCCACCTGGAGAGGATAATCATCAAACTGGTGAGGATCATGAAACCAGAGAGTCTTTTCCTGGTTTCTGTCAGTCTGAGTCTTTCTGTGATTTCTGCAGATTCTGGATCAACTCAGAATGATCTACAAGAAGCAGAGAGACCTGAAGACTCCTCAGGTTCTCCTGATGGAACCGTCTCCACCTCTGAGCCGTCTTAACAACTGATACCTCCAGGAATAGTTTCTGTGATGTTCTGGAACAATAATGGAGAGTTTTGCTGTGATCTTAAATTATTTTTATATATTGCTACTGTTATTTAAATGTATTTGTATTTTTAAGCAGCATTATGACCATCAGTGGTGTTTGTCTTCCTCTTTGATCTTCAGCAGATAAAGAAAAATGATGTGAGGTTGATCAATAACTGTGACTGAACACTTTAGGGAGGATTTCATAGAAAAGAACTGCTTTGCCAAATTCTATTATACTTCAGTCTAGATCCAGTTTCAATGAGGAATTAATCCTTTTTTTAGATTTAGATCAACATGAAGAAAATGAGCCTGATCTACAAAATGAGACTATTTGTTCAGTAAAATAGAATATTTTATTTATTTTACCTGCATTTTTATGAGTGTAATCACTGTAAAAATGTATCACTACCAAAGATGACAGAGAAAGATTTCTCTTCATGAACTTTAGTTTTATAAATATTTTTAAAAATGTATTTTGGTTTTTGTACTTTTACATACTAGAATTTGTTGTTTCGTCTCCGTGGCGACAGTTGCTCCATCTATATCAGGCTAGGTACACACAGGGAATTCTTGAACAAACTTTCAGCATTCAGTGTGCGTTTGTATCACTATCTAATACTAGCGCATGTCCGCTGCCTACAGTTGGATAAGACTTGATGTAAAATGTCAAATGTCTGTTTCACAGCTCGATTCCAATATCTGAAAGACTTTGTGTCTTATAAGTCCTAAACTCCAAACATTAATTTCTCCTTCATGGACAATTTTCTAAACGGTCTAAATGACTTTATGACGTACACAGTGATGCATGAACACTAAGGTGTTGAATGCAGAAGCTCAAAACAAGCATATACACCCGTTTATGTAGACTTTCATTGGAAGCAGACGTGAGAACAAACGTTTCTGACCCCGGATAAACGTAGCATCAGTGTTTGCTGTGTCGTCGTCAGAAGTTTCCTCCTCAGTCTCTGCTCCTTTGGTGCTAACATGTTTGTCTCAGGAAACTGGAATCAGTAAAGGAGCAACACAAAACCAGATTATTCTGGATTAAATGTTTAGTTTTTAGTTTGTTACTACAGTAAAACACTTGAACTGTTATTCTCAGAAACACTAAAGTCTGCTTGTGACTTCTGTTACTTTCTCTACTCCAACATTCTTCAAAGGTCTAACAGACATTTAGGAGGTCGAGGAGGAACTAACACAGTAATAAACATCAAATGAACCCAACTTAATGTCTGAGTGCAACTTTCTTCTGGAGAACATCCAGAATGTTCTGGATTCTCATCCCTCAGCCTGTCATGGATGTCATTGTCTGTCTTTTAATGTTTCAATCTTTTAATATTTTATTTTGGTCTTTGGTGTCCGCCACCAGAGTGGTGGGGAGGGCAGACTTTGTGTGATGCATGACTGATGAGGATGGGGGTGCGTGTAACTGGGCCGTAGTCATCGTAGCAGAAGATGGTGGTGGCTTTGAAGCATGTGGGGCAACAGTTTAGTGAGAGGTTGAAGATGTTTATGATGATAGCTGTGAGCTCATCAGCACAGTCTCTCAGGACTCAGACAGGAATGTTGTCAGGTCTTAAGGCTTTCCGTGTATCCCTCTGAGTGAGCACCTCACGTTGGCAGGGGATAGCATCAGCAACTGGTTGCTGGGAGTAGTAGAAGTCATCTGTGCTTGAGTGCAATTCCCTGCCTCAAAACAGGAAAAGAGGTCATTTAAGTGATCCAGCAGGAGTGGAGCTGGATTCCTCCTCTTTGGGAGCAGCAGACACAGGAGACTCCACCAGAATCATCTGATGAGATTTTAAATTAAATTTGAAAAAGAATGTTTAGTGTCTGTAGAATCTTTTCATAGAACAACTGAATGCAGTTTTTCTTTTCTGTCCTCTTCATCTGTGTTGAACCTCATGGAAAGTGGAAACATTGATACTGTCACAGCTGTGGAAACCTACTCTTTAACTGAAGTGTCCCACGTAACCCTTGTGCTATCTTAGATGACCCCACCCTTACATTGACGTGTTCTCCCTACCATGACAAAGGTGGATAAAGGTGGAAAGGTTTCATGTAATCCATGGACACGTCTGAAAAACTGAAAAAGACAGTTTTCAGTTTTGGATCTTGAACAGACACTGAAACCCGGAAAGATCACGCTCGAAGTTGGCGATAAAGGATTTTATTGTTCCTGGAGCTGAAATGGAGAATCCGTGGAGTTGGGGTTCCGAGGGAGTCTGGGAAGAGGAGCAGACGACAGGAAGGTAAGTAACCCTCTCATTGTAGTGGAGTTCTTGAGACGTGGTCGGGGAGATATGGCGGAGCGTTGGTGGAGCGTGGCTCATGGCTTGGCGTGGCTGGAGGGCTTGGCGTGGAGATGACTGTAGAGAACGTGGTGGAGGTTGGACCAAGGCAGGAGTTTGGTTGATGAAGTTTGTCCATAGTTGGCAACATCTGGCAATGAATACTGGAAACCGGCCATCTAATATAGTGCAGAGTTGATAATGGAGGGGGGGGAGGACTCCCGGGGTACCATGACAGTTTATTTTGTAAACCCACTCAGGTCCAGCAGATGAAGTGTTTTAGAAACAACAATAGGGAGATACAGTGATATATTCACACAGCACAAGCCGCTTGGCAGGAGTCTGAGATTCTGTTTAACAGGTTTTCGGGGAAGTTAATTAGGCATCTTGGAGATAGAGAAGGCCACTGGTTATCAGCAGCTATTGAAATAATGAGCAAGTCATTATTGTGCTGACTTTATATGGGTACAATAACAAATCACAAAATAAGAATATGTTGGAATAACTTGCTAAGATTTTAGTAGAATGGAAAATTTCTCATGCAACAGATAATTATTGGAGGAGACTTTAACATTGCTTCAAACTCCTGGTTTGATAGATTACCCAATAAAGGACATCAACCAGAACACAATGATGTCAGAAACATCTGTTTCGTCAACAAACACATTGGATTACTGGAGATTAAAAATCCCATATCTCTAAACTATACTTGGATTAGGGCTTCAAACAATAACCAGCAATCAAGAATAGATTATTGGCTTATTTCTCAACCGGCATTTGCAGATGTAGAAAACTGTGAAATAGAACCGTCTCCACTTAACCTTGTGCTATCCTAGGCACTTTAACATTGGGAGTTGGGTCATCTACACCCACTAGACAGTTCTCTGAACCTTTTTTCTTCTATGATTTGTGATCCTCACTGGTGTCCATGGATTACATGAAATCTTTGCACCTTTATCCACCTTTGTCATGGTAGGGAGAACACGTCAAAGTAAGGGTGGGGTCATTTAAGATAGCACAAGGGTTAAACTAAAAAAAATTAAAAAATAAAACAACAGACCCCCCCAGTCCTGCCCAGAGAATATTTGGAGAATCGCCAAGCAAAGCTTTAGCAAAAACAAAACAACAGCTGTGAGGCTCTTCTGTTCCTCATTTCCTAAAATACTAGAATGAAAACCCAAGAAAAGAAATTGGAACAAAGATCTCCTGTTTTTTTATTTTTTTTATTTTATAATAATTGAATGTAATATGATTGCATAAATATGAACTAAGAGAACAGTTTTCTGCTTTATTATGGCCCGCAGCAGCAGTCACTGACTGCAAGGACCATATTGTTTTCGCAGTTGGAACGAGGACTTCGCCGCCTTTCAGCGAGAATTTGACCCCCGCCGCATGCTCGAAAAGTCACCAAAACGTGCACACACCTGGGATAAATTGCAAATGAATTTTCCACAAAGTCAACGTCACCCCCCCGAAGACGATGACATCACGGCCAGCGATCCCGTCAAAAAAATGAATGGGCTGAAAATCGCGTATGGGGCCGAACAAAATGTACTTCAAAATACGGTCGCGAAACCAAGACACACGTGTCGGGGATATCCCAAAGACGTTTTGAAATCATTACGGGGACCTACGGCTTGGCGGCCATTTTGTGGCGAACTCTGAGAATTGGCGATTTTCGTGTTTTCCCACAATATGGGGAAAAGACACTTTTGTTTGAACGATTTTCACGCAATTGCACACACTTGCTGCCAGCTCCAGTCTACAAACACCCCAGAAGTGTCGTTGACCTTTGACCTTGGGAAAAGGCCGCCATCTGGAATTTTCTCAAAAAAGCACCTTTAGCACCAGATACAAACGAAAACTCGTCGTTGGAATTTTCATCAATCGTCTCGTAACTTTTCGGGCACCAACGGCCAGCTACTCTGGACAAAATGTTGGAATTAGAAGTTGTAGATTTTGAACGGCGTCCGCGTGGCGAGCTAGCAAAGTGGCGCACTGTTATAACTCCCATTCATTTCAATACAATACAGTGAAAAATGAATGCATCAATGGAGTCAGTTGATGATGCTGATCGCAATGCTAGCACTTTTAGCTATGTTAGCATAGCTAGCATAGTTAGCACAATTAGCATTTTAGGTAATGTGTTTTTCTGAGTCAGTTGATGATGCTGATTGCTATGCTAGCACTTTTAGCCACATTAGCATAGCTAGCATAGTTAGCATAATTAGCACTTTAGGTAATGTGTTTTTCTGAGTCAGTTGATGATGCTGATCACTATGCTAGCACTTTTAGCCACATTAGCATAGCTAGCATAGCTAACATAGTTAGCATAATAAGCATTTTAGGAAATGTGTTTTTCTGAGTCACTTGATGATGCTAATCATTATGCTAGCATTTTTAGCTATGTTAGCATAACTAGCATAGTTAGCATAATTAGCATTTTAGGTAATGTGTTTTTCTGAGTCAGTTGATAGCTATGTTAGCATAACTAGCATAGTTAGCATAATTAGCATTTTAGGTAATTTGTTTTCCTGAGTCAGTTGATGATGTATATCGCAATACTAGCACTTTTAGCCAAATCAGTATAGCTAGCATAGTTAGCATAATTAGCAAATGCCGTTTTGACTAGCCTTTATCAAAAGTGGGCATTGAGGGCGATGAGGGAGGCGGTGGTGCGTAGAGTTGGGCGTGGAAGGCGGGTTGCGCCTGCGGGCCATACAACGCCGCTTGCGGCTTTAATTTGTCATTTTTCCTTAAATAAGACAAAAAAAACATGCAAACAAAAATCAAAGTTAGCTGTTAGATATTAACTCTGATGATAATTAATTCATTCTTTATTTGACTTAAAATACATTTTTAAAAGTTGAGTCAATAGAACTGAAAGAAGTGATGGATTTGTCACAAAGAACTGTTTCCTCTACATGTTCTTTACGTTTATTCTACTCCTCAACAAAACCCGGGTTGTTGTCGGGAAGATTTCCAATTCCTTAAGAAATTCAAACCAACAAAATGGTTCAAATAGTGGAACCATCCAAATGTGACGGGTACATTTCTCCACCAGATGTCACTGTTCTTTGTTGATGTTTTTTGTTCCAGAGATAAAAGCTCCAGAGATTGTTCTGATTTTCACTCCTCCCTGTTTCTCTATCTCTCCATCTTCTTCTTCCTCCAGTAAATCTAGGAACATCTCTGTTCTTCAAAAGAATTTTCTAATGTCAGACGGCGTTCATTCAAACCCCTTTAGAGCTGAAAGCTCTCCTCTATGCTGATGACTCTATGCTGTTAGCTGAAACAACAAATCTTGCTGGCATGTTCTTTGCATATGACGAAGGATCAGGAGGTTCTTCCAGATAACTGGACAGCTGCAGATATAGTCATCATGGAGACTGGGAGAAGGTCCTCAGTGTTTTATCTAGAATGAGGAGATCAGGAGACATGGTGATGAAATGAAGAGGTTCAGGAGCGTGAAAAAGTGAGAGAGGACAGAAGACATGTGTCCCCTTCACAAACAAACTTCGTCTTGAAGCTCAAATTCTCACAGATCAGATGTTTCATCTAGTCGTCCTTGAGGTTTGCTCACATTTCAGGAGGATCTTCTTCCTCAAAGATCTTCTCTGTGGTTTTATGGAGACTGTGTTCTAATAGAAAAAGTCCTCTCCACCCTCCTGGAGGAGAAGCTGCAGCTGCTGCAGAACCTGTGCTGTGATCCTAGAACCTCCAACAGACTCCCAGCTGATGAAACGGCCTGAGAGCAGAGAGCAGAACATTGATCTGATCTGTTGGAACCGACTTCATCCTGAAGCTTCACAGCTAAGTTCCTGTCCACCAGGTGGCAGCACTCCTTCAGTCCAGCTGCAGGAAGCCTTGATGTTCTGCTGAATCTGCAGTCATTCAAACAAGCCCTGTTACTGAGGAACACAGACGACCCTCGGGAATGTAATTCTGCTGCAGAACATTCTTCCAGAAAAAGCTGCTCCTCCTTCAACGCCAGAGAAAAAGTCCCAAACATCATCTGGAAGATCCACATTCTTTCAGTTTGATGTTTTCGTTGCTGATCAAATCTCTGCCTCTAACTGCCTCTGACTTGTTCACATTCAGACTTCAATCTGCTCAGTTTTTAGCTTTTGTAGAGGAGAGCGATCAGAAGGTCACATGACCTTCACTGAGGTTAACTATCTGCCAATCTGACAACTTGAAGCTCCGCCCCTCCTCCCAGTGACTGTCAGGTTTCTGGTTGAACTTGTTCTCTTTCTTTAGTTTCTCTAAACATCCTGCTGTGTTCATGGAATGTTTCTTCCTCCATCTTCATCACTAATTCTCAGGTCACCTTACTAACATCCTGCAGCTCCTTACAGACATTTCACCTCTAACAAGAAGCCCCGCCCCCTTTTTCATGTGTTCACCGTGTTGGTGAGCGTCAGCATAAAACCTGTTCCAATCCTGATCCTCTGACTGTGTAACAGTGGGAGTTCACTTGGTAGATAACAGGCAAGATGTGGGTTCGATTCCAGGAAGGCTCACAGTCTGAATCTGACATTAAAATTTCCACTTCAGTTGCTCCACCTGTGCTGCCCCGCCCACCTGTGCTGCCCCGCCCATCTGTGCTGCCCCGCCTCCATCCAGGTGGACTCTTCCTGGTTGTGAGTCAGTGATCTGTGCTGCAGCTGCGTTGACACGGTGAGTAGAGACTCTTCTTCCTCTTCATCTCTTTGCAGAAACTGAAGTGAGTTTGTTTCTGGAACTTTGTCTTCACTAACTTGACTGTTTGTTTCTGAATGTTTGGAGAAGATCTTCTTCTTTCTCTGCAAACTCTAATCACTCTGCTGTTTCCAAAGCTTCATCATTGTTTCTTACTGATAAAGGACGAAAAAAATGCACAGAGTGCATAAGTTCATTAAAGAATTTTCCATCATTATCACTGCAGTAAGCAATGGTAGTGGTGCTATATAAACTCATCATCCTCTCCTTCACTCTCACTCATGGTGCAGAGACGTAAGCATAGTAGGACAAAATAACTAGACAAAACACAGTAAACAGCTAAACAACTAAACACATTTGGTCAAAAAGCCACACTTAAACCCAAATCCGTCCAGACAGGCAAAGGGAATGGTATCCCACAATCCCTTGCGGTGCCGATCTAACAGCAGCACCAAAGTTACACCTACTTAATTTAATTAATTTGAATGAAAGCAAAATAACTGTCTGAAAACTACGTGTTATTTTTAAACTGACTTAACAAATGATTTATCTTAACCGAAGCAAATAATTAAGTTAGATCATTGATGTAAAAAAGTTTATCTTTCCAACATCCATATGTGGTCTTATCACCCTCTCACGGTGGAAAAAGTATTATCTGAGCTTCTTCATCCACTAAGTCATCTTCAAATGGACACGCCATGCTGCCTTACCTCTCTGAAAACAAACTAACCTTCAACTAAACCTGCTCCAGACCAGGTTATGTTCAGAGCATGAGTTGCTATGGCAACTTGACCTACCCTGAAACATACCTCCATTTCTGGAACTGAAAGCTGATGTTATCAACTTCCTTAGCCTCAAACTTACCGTGGGAGCTAGCATAACCTGCTTTTTGGAATACCCCCCTGAAGGATGCTGTGTCCAGATGTTTGTGTATTTGTTGGTGTAAGTGTCATTGGAAGAGGAATGTTGAGTTACAAAGAATTACCAGTTAAATACTGTTTGATGAACGGTGAAATATTCAGTATTTACAATCACCAGCCATCAACCTCACTTCACGTCACTGAGTAGTTGTGTGTCAGAGAGAGGCAGAGAAAAGAGTGAGAGTGTGTGTGTATTGGAAGAGAAAGAGGTGCCTGTGTGTGTGGAGGGAGTATCTGACCTCCAGGGTAGTCTCTGTGTTAACTCTGTCTAAGCTGCATTGATGTGTGTATTGAGGGTGGACACTTTCCTTTAAATAAACGCAAGTACAATACTTGCTGTTCTGTTGTAGGGAGAGGAGTGTGGTATGGAAAATAATACGGCTTTAATTGCGTGTTTGTGTGTGTGCACATCTTGGCAGGTCAGTGTGTAGTGTGGCTCTTTGTCTCTCACAGTGAAAAAATTCGTCTCTTGGTGACAAACTTGTTCGCCACCCCTGCGTTAGTGGATGAAAACATGCGGCCAAAGATTTTTCTGCTTTTCTTCACCAACTATAAATTCTATTTTTCGTATCAACCATAATAATTGTTTTCAATCTGCTGTCAGTCTTTATTGACCCTAAACTTTAGTTGTTGTGTTCCTCATGAGCGTTTCCTGTTTTTAGCACAGAGTTGTCTGTCTAGTTTTTCTAGTTCTGTCATTTGAACTTTATGACAGAGTATTGGAGCCTCCATCAAAATACAAAAAATAAATACATCTACTAGAATACAGTAGTACAATTATGAGACAAAAGTAGTAATTTTATAAGAATAAAATTGTAGGATTATGGGTAATAGAACTATTAATAAAGTATACTAAAGTTATGTTTTTTTAAATTCTGAGTTGAAAGTCTTCCATTTATAAATCAATAGTCTGTTTACTGAGAAAAGTCTAGGTAACAAAAAGGAACCAGTATAGTGAGAGACGTAGAGAACATCGTCTTTCATTCAGAATCTCTTTCACTAATAAGGAAATATTAAGTCTTTTAGTGAGTCCACATTGTTTTATTATAAGTTTAAGGACATTGAAGAGAATTTCAGGACATTGGAAGTCTTCAGAATAAGATTCGTGACCCACAGGAAGTAGATTTCTGGCAGAACCGTTTACGCCGTCTGCAGTGTAGTCTCAGAGCTCCAAAGGCGTTATGCTATAGGGCACATTTGTCAAACTCAAGGCCCGCGGGCCAACTGTGGCCCTCCATGTCATTTTATTTGGCCCCTCAAAAGTATAAATGTTTTTAATTTCATACAATAATAATTAAAATTTGGTGTGTTTTTATTCTTATTTAAGGGAAATCTGACTTGAAATATCAGACTGGGCATCCATACCTTAGGACTTAAACAGTGTTCATATAACCTAACCTGTCAGAATCCAAAGGAAAAATAATATTTATTTTATCAATTATAACTTTTTAATTAAAAAAAAAAGTTACAATTGATAAATAAATGAGTAATTTAACATTAAGGAGTGGGTACGTTTATTTTTCATTACATTTAGTTACATATATAAGTTAAATCTGGCCCTTTGAAGACAACCACTATGCTGATGTGGCCGTCGGTTAAAATGAGTTTGACACCCCCGATATAGGGTTACACAGTCAACTCTATTTTTAAAAAAGCATGGCTGCTTCCTCAGTAAAATATGACTTTTCTCATAATTCTACAACTTTATGTTTCTAGTATTACTAATTTTTCTCATAAATTCATTCTCGTAAATGTATTTTTTTAATTTTTAAAGTGGTCCCATTACTCCATCGTAGAACTTGATTTAATATATATGTTTTCTTTTTTCTGAGGCTCAAAGTCCTGTAGTTCTGTTTGTACTTTTTTTAAGGGTGGATTCAGTCGGGAAAAGCCTGTTGGAAGAGGCGTTTTCAGCTGTGATAAAATAAACATAACAAATAAACAATGAAACCATTTTTTCTGTCTGATAACATTGTTGCTTTATACTTTTTCCGCGGCTCATTATTTCCTTCATTCGTAATCTGTTTAGATCACATGACCATCGGCTACGGTGGTAGTTTGGGTTCCGTTGTTTCACTCTGAGAACCAAAGCTCAGTTTGATTGGAAACAAACCGAGACCACCTCCAAAGATAGGTTAGAGAGCGGTTCCTGGTTCCAGTCCAGGATTCACATGGGTTTATTCAGACTAAAAAGTTGTTTATCGGGGAAATAAACTCTGGTTCACTTTAAACTAAATGTGTCCAGTCTGAACACTCTAAGTTTTCTTTTTATGGACTAAACTGACTGAAGCTGAATTCTGATCCTCTCTGATTGTGTTTACATTGTTTTTACTTTACCAGAAATAAACTTTATTATCAGAAATCTTCATGAAACCAAATCCTCCTTCATAGAAATGAGAACAACTTGGTGGTAAATTTGTCTCTTCAGATGTTTTTCTTGTGCAGCTGTTCTAAAAAAAAAATAACTAAAAAGTGACTCAGGACTCATGTTACAGTATTCAGAGAGTAATATTGTAAAGTAATGGATTACTTTTGAAAAAGTAACCTGTAATGATTTCCAGTTTAGAGGTTCAACAGTGGAATCAAAGTCTCTGTTGGAGCTTTGAGAGGAAGAATTTATGTCTTTTTTTCTTTTCTCCTCAGTATTTTATTTCTGTCTGTTTTTCTTGATGCGTCATGTTCTCTGAAGTGTAGAAACAGGAAGTTTGTTGTTTCTTTGTCAAAGTGACTGAATGGAAATGTTGCTGCTGCAGCTCCATGTCTCCACCTGGTGGAGGGAGAGCAGAAGTGCAGCAGCTGATGGCAGCTTCCTCTGATGATGATGAGGGTTTCCTCTGCAGGTGAAGGTGTGTGTGAGCTGATGTGGATCCAGTGAATCCAGCAGCATGGATCAGGAGGGAGCCCCTCACTCGAAAAGCAGAGATGGTAACCATGCCAACCAGAGGTGAGATGAACATCTCCAACTGTCTTCTCCATGTCAGTGCTCAGAATTCACAGCAGCAACCTTCATTCTTTACAGGAGCCACCCTGGACCTGGATCTGGATCCAGCAGTGTGTCCTTGAGGAGTCACTGGTCAAGGAGTTTACCTCCTGAAGTCAAAGACATCAGTTCAGCAGTGAAACAGTGAGTGTTTGTCAGAGTTTTTGGTGGCTGGATTCTAGTTCAGATGATCAACAGTTTTCAGATGAAGGACTTGAGGTCTGGTTCAGTTCTGGATCTCTCTGATCAGACTCACTTGGAGCATCATGTGTGTGATGAGATCTTTTCAGTTGAGTCTTCTGAAAGTCTCTGAGAGACATCAGAGATGTTGGAGAAGAAAACATGTTTACTGCTGACTCTGACTGACAGCAGCTCCAGTCTGATTCCAACCAAATCAGGAGAAAAGTTCCAGTTTTCTCTGGATTTTGGAGATTTTCTCGTTGAAAATGTCTGAGTTTGGTTTCATAGTGTGTGTTTTCCCCAAGTCTGACAAAGTTGACCACGCTCACAATGTGAGGTCACCCACAGACTTTGTTGTTCTGTTCCCGATATTCTCATCTGGATTAAGTCACAAATAAAATAAACAAGTCATACTGGTCAATACTGTGGGTAATGTTTTCTCAACTTTTTGCTCTGTAACGTTTGTGGATGAAATAGAAGGAAAGAAATAGACTAGAGATTTTGTGATGAACACAGTTGTTGCTTATGTCATTTGCATGTATGTCCGTGCAATTAGTACAGAAAGTGATGGAAATTCCCGATGCACATTGCTGTATTGCCCAGGCTAAATGTTTCATCTGTCCCATGTACAAGTACATACAAACTCAAACTTTATTTGTTTAGCGCCTTTCATTTCAGTTGTAAACACGAACCGCTACAGAAAAGCAAATAGTATAGCCTCAAAATATGAAAATCAATTAAAACACACAGGACAATTCCACAAATGGGACCCTCCCTCACTAGATTCCTCCTTCCACCCACCCACCTAGTTCCCCCAATAGAACCCTGAACAAAAACGTAAGAACTGCAGGTTAACGAGACAGTCTGGCCTGGTACTGCTGTGAAGAAACGATATAATGTATCCCATTATACCGTGTGTGTGTGTGTGTGTGTGTGTGGGGGGGGGGTGTTGTCTTTTTGCCTGTGCTGGGGGTGTGTGACTAGGGGGGCTGATGGGGGACACTGTCCTGGGGGTTCGCCTGTGCTGAAAAGTTGAGTCCATCTGCACCTGGGGCTGGGATCAATCCTTCCCTGGCCCTGCGACCGGGCGGGGCAACCCTCTTGGGGCCACTTGATTGCTCTGGGTGACGCCAACCATGGCTGCGGGGTCTGGGGGGTTAAGTAGACTGGTTTGCCGTGTCCTGGGGGGGTCTGCCTTGAGGAGAGGGAGAGTCCACTATTGGTACCGGACCTTGGAGGTTTGGCGGGTTGGGGTCTCCACGGTGGCAATCGCCGATTCCCCCGGCTGGTTGGTTGCCTCGGTCCTGTCAAGGCCTGACCAGAGTTCTTTGGGGGCCTGGGCTTGCTCAGGAAGCGGCGCTTTCTTGGCTCCTCTTTCTTTGTGTTGGGTGTGGGGCCTGGGGGCACTCTTCCTCATATAATTACTTATTAGGGGAATGGGGGGAAGGGGTCAGCATGCGATGCACCTTGGGGTTAAGGAGTTACTTGGCAGTGGTCCCCCTACCATGGTTGCAGTATGGTAACGGCCCCCTTCACTCTCGGTTTTGATTGCACTGTAGGCATGTAGGCCCTTGGCAGGGGGGTTGCTTGGACATGGGGATGACCGGGCACTCTTCCTATTTCTTTGTACATTCCATCATCCACCCCAGAAGAAAATAAACACTCACTCGAGCACAGGTGTTAGCTCACCTTTGCACAAATAGTTTGTGTGACTGAATGAAATGTTTCACGTGTTGGTCTGAATGCAGAAGTATGCCTGTGTGAACATCAGTTGTTTTATGTCCATGTTCACTTGTATGTATATGAACATTATTGGAGACAACAGGCATGCTTGTAACATTTGACCCTTTTGGATTTGTATTACATCTAAACCTGACAATAATGATAATAAACATTCAGCAACTTGTTGCTTTATGGTTGTATCCTCCCCCTTTAATAATCTATAATAGGATTTTATGTTTACTTTACAATTACCGGTACGAAGCCCATTGGGACGACTGTTGTTGGGATTTTGGGCTATGTAAATAAAATTGGAATTGAATTGAGTCTTGAGCCTCTTCTTGACAACCTCTACAGCCTCCAAGGGCCTGAGGTTCCTCGGCAGGCTGTTCCACAGATGAGGACCGTAATGGTGGAACGAGGCCTCACCGTGTGTTTTGCTCCTCACCTTAGGAACAACTACAAGACCAGTGCTGGAAGCCCACACGGTCCGCAAGGCTTCAAATCTTAAGCTTGTGCTATCTTAGATGACCCCACTCTTACATTGACGTGTTCTCCCTACCATGACAAAGGTGGATAAAGGTGGAAAGATTTCATGTAATCCAAGGACACCAGTGAAGATCACAAATTATTGAAGAAAAAAGGTTCAGAGCACTGTCTAGTGGGTCTAGATGACCCAACTCCCAATGTTAAAGTGCCTAGGATAGCACAAGGGTTACAAGTAGATCCGTTAAATAAGAAGGCCAAAAACCATAAAAACATTTGTAAACCATCAAAAGAACTTTAAAATAAATACTTTAAATAAACACACTTTAAAACCAGTGTTATGTGTTTCCACCCCTTGGGTCTCGTCAGAACAAATAACTGATCAGTGACAATACCTGCATGCAGTGTCCCACTGTTGTCAGGAGGGGGCGTTTCAACAGACTGTCTCACTGCAGATCAGTCTGTTCATGATCTGAGCTCAATAGTTCAACATGGAAGATAATCTGATCAACCTCCAGGACACAAGAAATGAGTTTCTAATGAAACATTTGTTTTTCCATCAGGATCCAACAGAGACCTGGATTTGGATCTGGATCCAGCTGGGGGTTCTTAGGCTTTCCTCTTGACTTGAAAGGCATCAGTTCAGGAGTCACACAGTAAGTGTTTGTCAGAGTTAAAGGAATCAAATCAAACAAAATTTTTTTTTTTAAAAGTGCTTCTCATACCTTGCGCAACTCGAAGCGCTTTAACATGTAAAACAGAAACAAAAAACAAAGAAACACAAAATTACAATAAAAACCCAATCCACCCCTCCCACTCGCCTCCTTTGAAACATACGCCCCATGACCTCCCAGACAAAATGAATACTTATAAAAGTTAGTTCTAAAATTAATTTAAGGCTTGGCTCTGCTGTATATAGGAACATTACTAGAGTGCCAAACCAGACCGGGACAGCAACGGGGTCCACTTCACAGCTGTGAGGCTGCAATGTTAAACTCCAGCAAGGGCGACAACTGCAGCAACAACCACCGACCAAGCCGGCAAGTCCTGGCAGAAAAGATCCCCACAAGAAACAATAGGGTTAAAATCATGATAAGATACTAAAATTAAAGACATATATATATATATAAAAATAAAATTGAGAATACAATTAAATGCATAAATTAAAATTAAAAACATAAAATAACAAGTATTAAAACTAATAGACTATATAAGCAGATAAACTCAATTATGTTACTCCAGATTATTTCCAATTATGTAAAAATATTCTTCTAGGGAGCCGGTTTAGCTCGTGCTGGTTTGCGGCGCCTTCCATCCGTGAAACTAGGGTTTGAATCCGGGCTGCTCCCTGTTCACTTCTGTACCGGTCCCAAGCCTGGTTAATTTGAGAAGGTTGCGTCAGGAAGGGCGTAAAACATTGCCTAGTTTACCATGCGACTCGTTCGCTGTGGCGACCCCTGATGGGAAAAGCCGAAAGAGATAGAAGAAGATGTAAAATATTCTTCTAAGTGTTTTTTCCATTTGAGGTGATGCTAAATGAGTCCTGGATTCCAGGATAATTGGTGAATTAATGAAATACGGTGTGTAAGGGTGAAAATATTAAGGTTTTAATGTAACTATTGATGATCTGCTAGTTAACATCAATAATTGTCCTCAGTCGAAAAACCCCCCCCCCCCCTCCCGCCTCCCCGATCTACAGTCCTTGCACTGCATGCAACATTGGGCCCCACATATATTTACAGCAAATTTGTAAATTTGCACTTTGTAGGTTAATGCTGTAAATTGTCTTTTTTTCTTAGCATGACAGGGTAAGAAACCGAAATTCAATTGATTGAGCATGTGAAGAATCCACGATAAAATTGACTTGGACTTGGTATGTTTTTTCATCCAAAACATTAAAATCTCAGGATTTTACAAAACTTTACAGAAGATTTTATTTTTCACTAACTTTTCAAGGACCTAGAAATTGCATTTTTTAAAACTTTACTTGGTTTTCCACGACCGTATGAACCCTGTTTAAAGCTGAACTTCAGATTCTATTTGTCCATAAATGACATAAAGGTCTATATATTTCCATTG
>CM074510.1:100296-114771 GCA_037389245.1 Oryzias sinensis | reverse complement strand
CACGTGCACACTGCCACACTGCTCCCTGTCTTCTTCGTCCCTCCTCCTTACCCACAGTGTATTGATGGACAGATTTTTTTCGCTCATTTTAGTGTCAAATTTTCACTTTTGATGTAATATTTGTCTTTCCAGCAGATCTGGTATAATTGTTACAGCTTAAAATAATAACTTATTCAAATCAGTGCTTGTATCCCCCACCTTTTCGCCTCTTCCTTTGACTCTCTTTCACCCTCCCCTCACATTCTTCCCCTCTCCCTCCCCACACACACTAAATGTAACAAATAAATAAAAACTAATACAACAAAAAAGGGTTTATACAAATCTACACTCTAGTTTCTCAAAGCTATATAACCTCTTTTTGTGATAGTAAAACCTGTCCAACACAAAAAGCCTTCAGCTCTAATCTGTTTGCTAAGCTGTTGGACAGAACAAGTTAAAAAAAAAGAGAGAGAGAAAAAAAAAGAATTAAAAACATGCATCTGACAAAAACACTTACTGTTCCACTCTTGATTGACTGTTTTGGAATTTAGTTAGATTATCCTCTGACTCGTCACTCCTTTTGGACCCACAGTTGGATCCAGATTCAGGTCCAGGTCCAGGTCCAGGTTGGTTCCTGTGAAGAACGAAGATTGCTGGTTTGATTTCTAAGCTCTGACATGGAGAAGATCATGGACAGTTGGAGATGTTCATCTCACCTCTGAGCTTTGCTCTGGTTGTCATGGTAACAATCTCTGTTTTTAGAGGGAGGGGCTTCCGCCAGTGTGTCCTCCCACTGATCCATGCTGCTGGATCCACATCAGCTCACACACACCTTCAACCTTCTCCTGCAGAGGAAACCCTCATCATCATCATCAGAGAAAGCTGCCATCAGCTGCTGCACTTCTGCTCTCCCTCCACCAGGTGGAGACATGGAGCTGCAGCAGCAACATTTCCATTCAGTCACTTTGACAAAGAAACAACAAACTTCCTGTTTCTACACTTCAGGAAACATGAAGCATCAAGAAAAACAGACAGAAATCAAAGAATGAGGAGAAAAGAAAGAAAGACATGAATTCTTCCTCTCAAAGCTCCAACAGAGACTTTGATTCCACTGTTGAACCTCTAGACTGGAAAACATTACAGGTTACTTGTTCTAAAGTAATCCATTACCTTACAATATTACTCTCTGAAAACTGTAACATGGGTCCTGAGTTACTGTTTAGTTATTTTCTTTAGAACAACTGCAGAATAAAGACTTCTGAAGAGACGAATTTACCACCAATTTGTTCTCATTTCTATGAAGGAGGATTTGGTTTCATGAAGATTTCTGATAATAAAGTTTATTTCTGGTAAAGTGAAAACAATGTAAACACAATTAGAGGATCAGAATTCAGTTTCAGTGAGTTTAGTCCATAAGAAGAAAGCTTAGAGTGTTCAGACTGGACACATTTGGTTTAAAGTGAACCAGAGTTTGTTTCTACAAATATTCAGTCTGAATAAACCCAAGTGGACCATGGTCTGGAACCAAGAACCGCTCTCTGACCCGTCTTTGGAGGTGGTCTCGGTTTGTTTTCAATTGGAATTAACTTTGGTTCTCTATAATAAACTCAAGAGGGGCTATGGAGAAAAATGAAACGCCTGCCCCAAATGTAATGTGCAACTCAATAAAGATTAAAATTAATGAAACTTGCAAACATTTGTGAACATAAGAATTTATAGTTAACCTCCTTTCTCTCCTGAAACTTAATATCAGGATTCAGATCCTGTGCAGAAACACATTTACTGTCATTCCAGTGAGCAAAACACAATGAAATGTCCAAGAATTCTTTGCTGGTTTCTGCTTGAATTTTGTGGCAACACCTGCCTTCTTCCTGACCTTAAATGGGACACCATTAATGACCAGACTGACAACACATGGCTAGTTCACTCCAACATAGTCTGGTGCAGTAACTAGAGAGCTGGGGCCTGTTTCAGAAAGGAGGTTCAACCAACTCTGAGGTTGAACTTGAACTCTGAGTTGGTCAATCGGGAGATTAACAACTCTGAGTTTTCTGTTTCAGAGAAGCTGATCCGAGTTAGATCAATCAACTCTGAGTGGACTGATTCGGAGGTGAGCGTGCGCACCGCGTCTGTAAGAAGCCATTATCAATGGAGCGCAGATATCACGAGTCACTATGGCAACCATGAAAAAAAGAGGTCTGCGTATTTTTCACCAGCTGAACTTGACGTGCTACTACAGAGTTGCAGTGAATATGAGCACATATTCCAGAAGAAAAGCAACACCGCTGCATCTGCAAAACAGAGACAGTTAGCGTGGGAAAACATAGCTGCTAAAGTTAATGCCTAAGTTTGCTTTTTAAATCATTGTTATAAAATATTGGCTGTAATAACTTTTTAAATAGCGTAAGGTGTGAAATAAAAATGGCGATATTTAGGTGTCCTTTTGAAGTGTTATTCCTGGTGTAATTGCATGAAATGCTGCATAGTGTACAGAACCAATCTGGGGGGGGGGAATGCATTTAACGTCGGTAATGTTTAGAGGACTTTTTTGTTAACCTTCCCCTCTAGCAAACGTTGGTCAGTTTAATATTAATACATGAAATTGTGTTTTTAAAAGTGAACTTTTGTCTACTGTTGAACCTTTCGCTGCGCGAAGACTTCTCCTTTCTTTTCTCTCGTCTTTCCGACCGTGGTCAGAAGCGCAGGGGAGATTTCCTTCAGGGCCGAAGGGAATTCTCCTTCGGGGTTCACTTCCCGTTCGAAACCCTCAACCTCCAGAGCGGATTAAGAATGACTCCAAAAGAGTTATTCTGGGAATGACACCTTCTCTTTATTTAAAGTGTGGATGCCATGCTTTGAACAACTTTGTCAAATAAAAAAGCCCTTTAAACGCTGATTCTATTGATACCAATAGTTCGCGTCGAAAGAAATCCGAAGCATATGAATAATAGACATCTTTCGAAGGAATCAGAGATTTGGATCTGCCGCTAGAGCGCAGGCTGGAAGTGACCTCGATATGACCTGTGACGTCACGAAAGGCGTTGACTTTCGCAGTTCCGCTTCGGACAGCATGTAAACAAAACAGGTAGTCTTCGTTTCTCTCGTGTTTA
Source organism: Oryzias sinensis (assembly GCA_037389245.1). Classification (NCBI taxonomy): domain Eukaryota; kingdom Metazoa; phylum Chordata; class Actinopteri; order Beloniformes; family Adrianichthyidae; genus Oryzias; species Oryzias sinensis. The sequence goes on along the minus strand of CM074510.1, from coordinate 111,682 downwards.
AATCTGTTAATCATCAACATGCCAAGTCGTTGTGTGGCAGCTGGATGTAGCAATACATCTAGTGAAAGTGTATCTGTGTATAAAATTCCCAAAACAAGAAACGCTGCTGAAAAGGGGAAAGTTCAAGAAGGTGGACGGCGAAGGATTTTTCCCTCCAGATCTGCAGGAGAGAAGTCTGCGTTTTCGAAGGGACAAAAACCGGGACACAAACGAAGAATTTTGAACGGAGAGTTGGGAGGAGGATCTTGGCTTCTGAGTCGAGGAAAGGCGGGTGAGCTGGAAGCGAGCGAGCCGTTTTCTGGGTCGGACAGGACGGCGCTGGAGTCGGTCGGGAGCGGAGGCTGCTAAGCTAGTGTGCATCACGATGGATCACATTGAGGCGAAGTAGTCGTGTTTTCTGTTGTCCTTGGATCCAACTGGAGTATTTCAACGCACTCAATGTTTTGCAAGAGAAGCAACAGGCCTGCAACGTTTTTTTTTCTTTTGCTTTTGAGGTGCCGGTACCGTGAGTAAACTGAACTGTGTGTGTGAGCGCGCGGGCACGAGAAAAGGTTTCAAACAGGTAAAACTGTTAATGTTCCACAGTTGTTAATGGTATACAGTGACTTTGTTAACTAAAGAGTAGTAATATCTGGGAAACCTTTATTTTGTGACATTTATTTTGTAAATTGGGTTGAAAACCAGTGTTTACCTTTGTTTAGATTAGGCCAAAAGGGGACATTTTGAATATATTTTAGAGTAAGTGGAGTAATTTAATTTTATACATTTTTTACTTAATTGGAGTGGTTTATATTTATTGTTGGGGTATCAATTTATATTTTATTTACCAAATTATAATTTATTAAACAAAGCTTTTGCAAAATTTGGCTAAATATTGAAAGATCTCTGGAGTCTCTTTATTTTCTTATTAGGAGACACGCTTTGATTTATCAGGTTGCAAAAGTGACTCATCATCATGATAATCTCCGCAACTTTCCTCTTCATCTTTCTGTTCATCTGATGATAAATCGCTAATAGAGACGGTAGCATCACTCTGTGCTTCGCTATCGGTGCTAGCCATGTTGTCTGCCTTGTCTTCCTTTCGTTACGTCACAAACAGGGCGGCGCGAATTCGGCGGAATGCGTGAAGCCGGCGGCCGTCCTCGTTGTTTATATTGCGTTTTTCGCTATTTATTCTTTTTCGAAAAATATTAAAAACAATCGCAACATGAAATAGAGACTATTTACTATATTTTGGCTTATTAAAATAGGCCATGTCACCCACACTTTAACTAAGTGCTCCGTCCTCCGAACACACAATATATTCCCCGCACACACCTCAACTCCCTGCTCACCTCCCCCCCCATCTGCACCTGCAATCGCCCCTCCCCTTGTCTCTCGTGGATCCCACCCCGCTCAGCACACACACACTGCAACACTACCCTTGTATTGATCAAGCGGTATAGGTTTATATGGGATTAAGAAAGTAAGCAGTTCTAGCAAATTGTGTTTCCAAAAAGTAATTGTTACATTAATCTAATTCAATGTCCCTGATTTCATTTTCATGTAGATGCAATCCTGCAGGAATTAAAAGAACATGGCAGCAGCTAAAAGTGAAAAAAAAAAAATCGAGTCTTCTCAAAATCCTCGTACGAGGTAAATGTAATTCTCTACAAATTAATGCAGCCTCCTCGTCTATTGGGTCCTCCAGAAAAGGACAAGCCATTCTTGTCACTTAGATCGTGTGACAGAAATGTGGGCAATGAAGGTTAAAGCGAAAAATACCGCTTCGTCTTTAAAAAGGGGAGGGGACCGGCAGAAACTTTGAGTTTGGAGAATAAAACCTGCTCCCGACCAGGTTAGGTTCACAGCATAAGTAACCATGGACACTGACTCCGAGTAGAAGTTACCTCTCTTTCAGAAACGGGTTTGACTTACTCTGCTTTCTCTGGTTTAACAAACCTCCCATTCTGAAACGGAAAACCCAGGGTTTCCCTGATTTCAGGGTTAACGCACTCAGAGTTTACACTTAACCTCCTTTCTGAAACAGGCCCCTGATAGCTGTTGTTGTGTCCATGTACTCAAGAAACTCCGCTGTGATGGTCTCTTTAACACCTCTAATAAAATGGAGTGTTATATTCATCTGTGATGTTTGTGTTTTCATAAATACTGACCAAAAATGCAATAAATGACTGGATTCCTTCATTTGGCATCCAAGTCTCCTCAGAGATTTTGGATCTGCAATTGTAATCCTTGACAGACTTATGCTAGCAAAGGTCAACTTCTGCAAGCTTTAGCATTTTTCCATAAGTTCGTAAACCGTCTGAAAATGGTTTAGATGTTTGCTCCAACATGTCTGCAATAAGGTGTCTGTCAGTGCTCCATCACTGACATCACAGCTGCAGTAAATGAAGATGGATGTTTTTCAGTCCAGCTAATAGTTTGTAAATCTTCTCTTTTCTTAACTGCAAATGATGAAACTTTTCTTTATGGTGAGTCTCATAGTGGAGCTGAATGTTATATTCTTTGAGCACCTGTTGATGACATACCAAGCACGGAGGTTTTGCATTCAGCTCCATGAACAAACAAAACTCTACAGCAAATAGAGCTCGGCACTCTACTTCAACTTTCTTTTTCTTTTTGACTCTTAACATTTTGGTCATTATTGTGTCACTACTGATCATTCTTATAGAAATGTAACAGTGGTGAGGCTCACAGGGAACCACACTACATCTTACCCAGAGGCAGAGTTGTTAGGTTTTGCTCTTGGCAGGAACTGAGATGAGCTGTTTCACCTGTTTTGCTTTTCCTTTATTCCCCCTAGTGGCGGAATTGCACATTTCTGTTATTTCTTTAAGAAATCATAACTTGCCACAGGAATGGACTAGAAACCTGCCTTTTCTTTTAAACACCCTTATCATTTTTACTCTTCATGACTGAGTCCCATTGATCTTTCCAAACATCCAAATCTCTGTTTTCCCTCAAAGGATCAGGATCTTCAGGTCTGGGTAGGAATGAACAGATGAGCCACAGAAATATAAAGCAACAATTGTTGTGTAATCCGACAGACAAAGGGTCCAACTGTTTATTTGCCAAGTTTATTTTGACACAGCTGAAAGTGCTTCTTAAAACTCTAGTTTTTTCCAGACTGAAAACACCCTTAGAAAAAAGTACAAACAGAACTACAGGACCGTGAGCCTCAGAAAAAAAACATTTTCATTAAATGAGGTTCTACCATGAAGTTCTAGGACCACTATAAGAAAAACATAAGAATAAATTTATGAGAATGATTAGAGAATATCACAAAGATAAAGTGGTAGAATTATGAGAATAAGTCATAATTTACCAAATACAAAACCATGCTTTCTAAAAATAGAGTTGATTGTGTAACCCTAGCATAACACCGTTGGACCTACACTACACTGCAACTACACTGCAGACGGCATAAACGGTTCTGCCAGAAATCCACTTCCTGTGGGTCAAGAATCTTCTTCTGAAGACGTCCAGTGTCCTGAAATTCTCTTCAATGTCCTTAAACTTATAATAAAACAATGTGGACTTACTAAAGGACTAAATGTTTTCTTATTAGTGAAAGAGATTCTGGATGAAAGACAATGTTCTCTACGTCTCTCACCATACTGGTTCCTTTTGTTACCCAGACTTTTCTTAGTAAACAGATTACTGATTTATAAATGGAAGACTTTCGTTCTCAACTCATAATTTATTTATAAAATTATAACTTTATTAAAGTAAAATATTGACTCTTTTACCCACAATCCTATGAGTTTATTTTCATAAAAGTATTTCTTTATTGTAGTAAATATTTATTTCTTTAATGGAGGCTCCAATTCTCTGTCATATAGTTCAAATGACAGAACTAGAAAAAACTAGACATAAAACTAAACTAAAAACCGACGAAACACAACTAAAGTTTAGGGTCATTAAAGACTAACAGCAGATTGAACACAATTATTTAAGATGATCTGAAAAAATAGAATTTATAGTTGGTTAAGAAAAGCAGAAAAATCTTTGTTTTCATCCACTAACGCCTCATGGTCTCTCTGCTACAAACATTTCTATTCTAGGTTGTTTGTCTGATGGAATCTGAGAGTTCCTGAACATGGAATGAGGAAATATTACTCTACTGTGTTCCAGATCACAGTTACCTGGAACTGTAATCTATTACTTTAGTAATGAGTTCTCACACAGACTTGGATGGAGGAGAACAGGAAGGTTTGGAGTCAGAAATGAAAAAACTCAACAAGCATCAGCTGATTGTTGTTGACTTGATGAAGAAGAGTCCTCCATGTTGTTGATCAGTAAGAAACAATGATGAAGCTTTGGAAACAGCAGAGTGATGAGAGTTTGCAGAGAAAGAAGAAGATTTTCTCCAAACATTCAGAAACAAACAGTCCAGTTAGTGAAGACAAAGTTCCAGAAACAAACTCACTTCAGTTTCTGCAAAGAGATGAAGAGGAAGAAGAGTCTCCACTCACCGTGTCAACGCAGCTGCAGCACTGATCACTGACTCACAACCAGGAAGAGTCCACCTGGATGGAGGCGGGGCAGCACAGGTGGGCGGGGCAGCAGGTGGAGCAGCTGAAGTGGAAAATTAATGTCACATTCAGACTGTGAGCCTTCCTTAAATCAAACCCTTAACCTGCCTGTGGTCTACCAAGTGAAAGCCCACTGCACCACAGTCAGAGGATCAGGATCTGATCAGGGGGGTATTCCAGGAAGCATGTTTAAACTAGCCTGACTTTAACCCTGAACTCTGGCTGAAATCCGCCTGAACTTGCTTACGTATGTCGGTTCCAAAAGACCGGATATGAGTTGGCGTAAATACGCTCGACTTGGTAACCCTGGGTTAACGCACGTGCACGTCAAGTGCATAAAGACATACTCAATGGATCGCCGATTTCTAGAGTCACCATGGAAACGTCTGGAGAATAAAAGAAAGCGCTATACTTCAGTGAGAAAGAGTCTGAGATTTTAATGATGGCGTATAAAGATTATACGTCCATCAAAAAAAGTAATACGGCTGAATCATCAGCAAAAGAAAGAGTTTCTGCTTGTAGTAGAACAGACAAAGTAAACACACGAGTTTCTATCTCATATCTATTTGCATTGTGACGCATATATAACTTGTCCAACTAAAATGAATTAATTCAATTGGTAACAAGTAATTGAGTTAAATTTTTTCAACCTAATTCATTAAACCTATTAAATCCAACATTTTTTTTACAAATCAAATTTACAAATTTATCTAACTAAATGTCATATTACTCCATTTCAAACAAATATTTTCCAACTTAATTAATTATAATTCTTGAACTCTCAAATGTCTAAGTTTGAGCCTGCAGATATGCTCATTTTTATAAAAAATAAAATGAATGAAACTAAATGGATTTGCATAATGAAACACCACGACTTTATCTATTTCTCTGATTTTTGCGTTGCACTTTACACAGTAGGTGTGTTATATAAACTCATCATCCTCTCCCTCCCTCTCACTCATGGTGCAGAGACATAAGCATAGTAGGACAAAATAACTCGGCAAAACACAGTAAAACAGCTAAACAACTAAACACATTTGGTCAAAAACCCACACTTAAACCCAAATCCGTCCAGACAGGCAAAGGAAATGATATCCCAGAATCCCTTGCGGTGCCGATCTAACAGCAGCATCAGTTACACCTACTTAATTGAATTAATTTGAACGAAAGGAAAATAATTGTCTGAAAACTACGTGTTATTTTTAAGGTGACCTAACAAAAAAATGATTTATCTTAACTGAAGCAATTAATTAAGTTAGATCAAAGTAAAAAAGTTTATCTTTCCAACATCCATATGTGGTCTTATCACCCTCTCATGGTGGAAAAAGTACTATCTGAGCTTCTTCATCCACTAAATCATCTTCAAATGGACGCGCCATGCTGCTTCACCTCTCTGAAAACAAACTAACCTTCAACTAAACCTGCTCCAGACCAGGTTATGTTCAGAGCATGAGTTGCCATGGTAACTTGACCTACCCTGAAACATACCTCCATTTCTGGAACCGAAAGCTGAGGTTATCAACTTCCTTAGCCTCAAATTTATCGTGGGAGCTAGCATAACCTGCTTTCTGGAATACCCCCCAGGTTATGTTCAGAACATGAGTTGCTACGGCAACTTGACATATTGTAAGCTGAGAAGCTTTTCTTTCCATGTCTGTTAGAATCACATTTCAAATCCACAAGATCCTAAAACTGAAGGAAAATGACTGAAGAACAAATGGATTTGATGATGTAGAATTATTAGTTTAGTTACAGATTCTATTGGCTTTTTAGAGGAATGTTGTCGAATTCTCTTTAGGATTTAGATGTTTTCAGGATTCAGATGTTTTCAGGAATTAGATGATGGTTCTCCTCTGCTAAAGCTCAGAACTGAGCAGATTGAAGTCTGAATGTGAACAAGTCAGAAAAGCCGTTTGAGGCAGAGATTTGATCAAACTGAAAGAATGTGGATCTTCCAGATCTGTCAGAGCTTCCAGGAAAAACTCTGACAGATTCCAACAGAGAGAAAGATGTGAGGAGCAGAAAAACACTTTAGTTTGACACTTTGATCAATGCAGGAAGTTTAGAAAAAGTCCAGAAAAAGAGTCCCATTGATCTTTCCAAACATCCAAATCTCTGTTTTCCCTCAAAGGATCTTCAGGTGTTTCACTTCTCCACCTCATACCTGCTGATCTTCCTCCAACCACCTGAGTCTGTTTTCTGTTCCTGTCGTCTTTCAACTCTCTGCAGAGACTTTCCTTCTCGTCTGTCGTCCTCATCCATTCCTTTGCTGTCAGATCAACTGTCAGGTTGTTGCATCACAGCCGACATGTTGGAGTTTGTAGCAGGAGCTGTGATGCCTTCATGGTCGTGGTGGTCGTCTGTTCAAAGCAGAAATGTTCCTTTGAGCTCAAACACATCATCAGCTTTTAGGAATTGATCTGCAAACATCAACATTGTTCTGATTTTAGGGAACATTCCTAGTTTCTCTGTGAATGTTTTCTTACTTTCTGATCACATTGGTGACTGAAAGCTCTGCTCTGACCTCTGACCTCTTTACTGCTGACAGAAACACCAACATTCAGACTGTTTGGAACAAGAGTTTGAACCTGAGAGCAGTTCTGACTGAAAGAATGTGGATCTTCCAGATGATCTGGGGGACTTTTTCTCTGCCGTTGAAGGAGGAGCAGCTTGAGTTTGGAAGAATGTTCTGCAGCAGAGCCACATTCCTGAAGGACTTCCTTGTTCCTCAGTAACAGGGCGTGTCTGAACGGCTGCAGATTCTTCAAAAGATCAAGGTTTCCTGCAGCTGGATTAAAGGAGTGCTGCCCCCTGGTGGAGTCGGTTCCAACAGATCAGATCAACGTTCTGCTCTCTGCTAAAGAGGCCGCTTCATCAGCTGGGAGTCTGTTGGAGGTTCTAGGATCACAGCACAGGTTCTGCAGCAGCTGCAGCTTCTCCTCCAGGAGAGTGGAGAGGACTTTCTCCACCGATCTGATCACAGTCTCCATAAAACCAAGGAGAAGATCAGTAAAGAAGAAGATCCTCCTGAGATGTGAGTAAACCTGGAGGACGACTAGAGGAAACGTCTGATCTGTGAGATTTTGAGCTTCAAGGCGGAGTTTGCTTGTGAAGGGGACACATGTCTTCTGTCCTCTCAGACTCCCGTGTTTTCTCACTCCTGAACATTTTAAGTCTCCTGATCTCCTCATTCCAGATGAAAGACAGAGGACCTTCTCCCAGTCTCCATGATGAATTTAGCTGCAGCTCATCTGGAAAAACCTCCTGATCCTCAGTTATACATGAACACGTCATCAAGATCTGATGTTTCAGCTGAAGACAACAAAGAGTCATCAGCATAGAGGAGAACTTTCAGCTCAGAGAACAGAGAAGTTCCCAGATTTACTGGAGGAAGAAGAAAAAGGTAAGATGGAGAAACAGGGAGGAGTGAATAGCAGAAACATCTCTTGAGCTTTTAGCTCTGATTGGACCAAAAAAACACAGAGATTTTTAAGGCTTTAGTCCAACAAAGAACAGTGACGTCTGGTGGAGAAATGTCCCCATCACAGTTTTGGATGATTTCACAATTTGAATCATTTTGCTGGTTTGGATTTTTCAAGGAAATGGAAATCTGCAGGCGCGGCTCGTCTGCAGCTCACCGCTCACCCAGGGGATGGGTCAAATGCAGAGAACAAATTTCGCACACCTAGGTGTGTGACAGAAAGTAGCACTTTCTTCTTCTTAAAATAACGGACACCTGTGAAACTTTATTAGCATGAATAGGAGCTCAGACACGCCCCTTTTCACATCAAACCTCAAGAAGAAGAAAAAATCGAATGCTTGTTAATTTGTTCAAAAGTGAAAAGTGTTCTTGAATTTTTCCTTTTCATTCATTTAAATGAGATAAAATTGAAGCAGATGTTCTTGTTAAACTTATTAAAAAGTGGTTTGAATTTTAAAAGATCGGGTTGTTTGAAATAGTTTCATAAGGTCTAACCCTCTGGGATGTTGAGCCCCCCGCTGTGAGGGCATTCTGTGCCACAAAGAAGAAGCACTTTTCTTCTGGTGCTCTGAAGGACAGAAGTTTACATGTAAATGTAAGGAGTGACTTTTGTGTTTTAGCATGACTTTTAGAATACAGAGATTTAAATAGTGAAAGTGAATAAAATAATTAGAATCCTACACAAAATTTGTATTTTTAGCACAGATTAGTGGTCGCATTTATTTGATTAATACTAATAAGCTTAAATCGTGTGTGACTGCTGTCCTCTTGTTTGGCATTAGCCTGACTACTATTGCTTACTCTAAGGGTTATCTGGGTTAATATTCACATCTAGTACCTTTTATTAGCGAATTCACCACTGTTAAACCGCTTGCTGTTCACTTTCTCATATTGCTAAATAGACCACTTCTCTTTACCTAAACACTGCTAGCCTTAGCTTAGCATGGCCACCACTCTTTCTGCCTCTCCTCCTTTCTCCTGCCCCATGTGCCATATGTTTAGTGATGACCCTGCCTCCTTTAGTGAAGATAGCGGTAGGTGTGTTAAGTGTAGTCTTGTGTTAGACTTGGAGGCCAGGCTGGAGCAGTTAGAAGCGCAGCTCCGCACAGTGGAAGCTAAGCCGGCTAGCCAGGTCGTTACTCGTAGCGCGGGCCGCGCTGCCAGGGCTAACCCAGTTAGCACCCCAGCGCCCTCCCAACAGCCGGGAGACAGTCAGGGGTTTGTACCGGTTGGGAGGAAACATAGTGCTAAACGCAAAGACTTAGAGCACCCGAGACTCCACGTTAGTAATAGGTTCTCCCCCCTCAGCGACACACCCGCTGAGCACTCAACTCTGGTTATAGGCTCTTCTGAAGTTAGAAACGTGGAGGTCCCAGCGGCTACAGTCAGGTGTTATCCGGGGGCCAGAGTTGGTGACATCGAGGGGAACCTTAGGATGTTAGCTCAGAGTAAGTCCAGGTTCCGTCGAGTCGTGATTCACGCAGGCGGTAATGATGCCCGACGGAGACAATCAGAGGTGGTTAAGTTAAACGTAACTTCGGTGTGTAAACTGGCTAAGACGATGTCCGACACTGTAATTTTCTCTGGTCCCCTGCCGAACTTAGTCAATGATGAAATGTACAGCCGCTTTTCATCATTTAACCGCTGGCTTTCTAGATGGTGCCCAGAAAACGGCGTTGGTTTTGTGGATAACTGGAGTGCGTTTTGGGGGAAGCCCGGTCTCATGCGGAGAGACGGCGTCCATCCCACCCGGGACGGTGCCGCTCTTCTTTCTAGAAACATTTCTGCTAGCCTTAGTCTGTTAACCTGACAATCCAGAGACGAGACCCGGGCGCAGAGCAGCAGTGGAAAACGCTCCTCTGAGCCTCCCTTAGGGTTAGTGCCGGTGCAAAACCCATGCAGGGAAAGTCAAGCAGGTTCAAGCGTTAGCTTATGTGCTGAAAGACAAATGAAAGGAGCGCGTCTTAAAAACCTTAAAGTGACAGACAGCAGTTCTCACAAGCAGAATTATGATGTAATTAAATGCGGTTTATTAAACATTCGATCCATTTCCTCCAAGTCCCTCTTAGTCAATGAGTTAATCATTGATAACAACCTTAGTCTTTTAGCCTTAACAGAAACCTGGCTCCAACAGGATGACTATGTTAGATTGAATGAAGCAACCCCCCCCACTTATGCTAACTATCAGAAATCCAGGATTTCAGGGAAAGGAGGTGGTTTGGCAGTAATATCACAGTCTAGCTTACTTCTCAGCCCTAAAGTTAAAAATGCTTATAACTCCTTTGAAAGCATCATATTGTCTTTAAGTCACCCTAACAGGAAAACTGGAAAACCTGTTTTACTCATAATTATTTATCGCCCCCCCGGCCCATATTCAGAATTTTTAACTGAGTTTTCCGACTTCCTATCGACTATTGTCTTAGATTCTGATCAAATTTTAATATTAGGGGATTTTAATATTCATGTTGATGACCCCAGTGACTGCCTAGGAAAGGCTTTTGCAGCTTTATTAGATGATGTTGGTTTCACCCAAAGTGTGAATGAACCCACTCACTGTCATAAGCACACCCTGGATCTTGTTCTAACCCATGGGATAGAGATCAGCCAGCTGAGTGTCCTTCCTCTTAACCCCATCATCTCTGATCACTTTATGATTACCTTCCAGTTTACAATGGAACATCCTTCTGCCCCAGTGAATAAGAAACAGCTTAGAAGAACCTTAACTGACCGTTCTGTGTCTGAGTTTAAACACACAGTTCAGCCAGTACTTAGTGATATTCTGAGAAAATACTCTGAGTCCAGCTCCCATAGCATCAGTCCTAGTATAAATGACCACTTTGTTAATGATGCCTTACAAGCCCTCAGGAGTACACTCGATGTTGTTGCCCCCTTGAAACCTAAGTTCGTCAGACAAAACCGAGTAGCACCGTGGTTTAACGCTGAAACTCGTTCTCTTAAACAAGAAACCCGTAAGTTGGAAAGAGAATGGCGCCGCTCCGGTTCAGAGCAGTCTCTGGATATCTGGAAACATAGCCTATTAAATTATAAAAAAGCTCTGCGTAGAGCTAGGAGCCAGTACTATTCAACCTTAATATCAGAGAATGGAAACAATCCAAGATTTCTTTTTAGCACTATTGCTAAATTAACTCGCAGTCAGAGCTCAGTAGAACCACATGTTCCTGTTTCTCTCAGCTCTGATGATTTTCTTACATTTTTCGATAGTAAAATCTCAAATATTAGACATAAGTTAAATCAAGTTATTCCTACAATCAGCCCAGAACAGGCTGAAGTGGTAGAAATGGAGGCAGCCATAGAAACTTCTGTAACATTGGACTGCTTTACTGCTGTGGATCAAGCGGAAATAACATCA
>CM074510.1:83104-98696 GCA_037389245.1 Oryzias sinensis | reverse complement strand
TATTCACCATTTGATTGACAACAGTTAACGTGTTTTGTTTAAAATATCATTTCGACATGTTTTTTTTTTCATATACAAACTGCAGCATTGAAAAAAGCACAAACGTTATTATCGTCTTACCTTTACTTGTAAATAAAGTCCATACGCCGCTCCTTCTGAAGAAAATGACTTGCCGCTTGCTATCACTTATTCTATTATTTTTTAGCGTCATAATTTCAGTGCTCACCGGCGCCCCCTAACATGAGGCACGAGAACTGCTGGCCTCACCCAGCGGCTTTTCTTTATAAAAACAAACACTGTACATCATATACATCATATATATATACATATACAAATTATGTAAACTCAGCTCATATAGTACAAGTGATTGAACCGACATACAGAGAGACAGCAGTACCGTCTCACTGCATAGGTATTGCGCAGTGCAAGGTGAGGCTCAGCGGGCTGGTGCCTCATCGCACGTCGCTTCTTAGTATCTGAACGCATGATGCAAATGGAAACCTGGTTACTAAGTAAACTAAAAGAAGAACTTTGACACAGAGACATCAAACTTGGAACAAAAGCTTTGATGGAGTAAATTCAAATTTGGTGATCACATGTAATACCTCCATGTGTGTCAAATGACCGTGGTTGAAGAAAACTGACTGTGATGCGTTTTGGACCTTAAAACAAGGTAAAAAGTGCTATATAAGTAGACAACATTTATTCAATTTTTGTATAAAATCCTTTATTTTTTCCACAGCACTTCAAACGAAACGTGAATAAATGAACACAAAAAACCTTTAATTGAAGCTGTAGGAAATAATCTGTCGCTTTGAGATTACTTTCCTTGCGTGTTCAAAAAAGTCGAGAGGAAGAAACCACGGGATTCCACTGGATTAAGTTTAACAAATTTATTCCCTAACAATATTTCTAAAAAACAGAGTAAAACAAAATAAAACAGAATAAAACAGATCGATCTGGGTTCCCAAATCCAAAACCATCAAAACGTAAGAAGTTACAAATCCGACTCACAAGAGGCCGTCTGGGAACAAAGGAAAGTTTCTTGAGTCCAGACTTTTAAACATGTGTTCAGAACCTCCTCCCCCGCGGCTGAATCTCCGCCTCTGGTCGCTAGAGATTGGCTGACAGAGGAGCCTGCCTACTTCCTTCAGTCCATCCCAGCATTTGGTCCGCTTCCTGCTTCAGACGTCCGGGGGGTTATTTCACCGACGGACATCTGTCCAACCCCAAACTGTGTCCCCATGGGGGTCCAGCACAGTCGCCCGGATCCTTCTCCACAGGCAGTCAGTCCCAACCCTTTGTCTTTTTCATGTGAGTTGGCACCTTCAGGGTTTCCCATGATTACAATTGAATCCTGGAGATAATTTAATTCTGGTCCATGTCAGATCTACAGTTAAGCTTCCAGATGGTCTTAGAAGATCAAAGACTGTTTTCTCCTGAAGGGGGGATGAGTTCGAAGCTGCAGCATCAAAACCTCTTTACATATGCAATTTTCAGGAAGTCCCTTTTAATTGAAATGACTGAAACCCACACACAGTAAACCTGAAAGAAAACCTTCAATGAAATAAAGATAAGATAAAAACCTAGGAGAAATAAGGACCAAAGAAATATAAATTCCTTCAAAGCCCAACGTCCAAAACAGCATCAAAAGAGCCAAAATGTCTGCTTGAATGTTTGAAGCTGTTATTTCTGATGTTTGGTTTCTGTTGATTTAGGAAAAAAAGACAAATAATAAAAAACAGAGTTTTTCTGTTACGTCATTTTCATTTATAGTTTGAAATGTTAAAGGTAATAAATATCTAGATTGGATCCATTTAGGTGAAAGAATCGAACTGTATCCTATCACCACAACGTTAAATGAATCTTCTATGTATTTATTAGTAGATCATGTATGGAGATACGAATAAAATCAGGGGAAAGATACTCAGCCTTAATTATTTACATTATTATTCAGTGTTTAATAATAAATGAAGGTATTGACTTTTCTTTACCTTCTGCCCTGTAGATAAGGTAGTTAATGCATTAAAGGGCTCCACCGTTGTCCTCAGTCCACATCTTGATTAAGCAGAGATCATCAGCATAAAATGGAAACATGGAGCTAATCTAGCTGCAGACTGGATTGGTCGGGATGTACCATTCTACCGTAGTTTTAAAGGTGAGAACGTCTTTGTTTTCCAGCAAGAAACAAATACAATGAGACTTTGGCGACCTGTGATGTCACATCCTGTCCACTTCATTCTAAGTGTGGGGTGGTGCTGATGGAGTAGAAACCTGGTTGTTGTTGCTCTTTGTCCCTAATTTGAGCAAATCTCAGGAAAAAAATCTTAGAGTTGGTAAACATTTCTCCATAAATATCTGTCATTCTTCCAGATGGCTGCAGCTTAAATACTAAAACAGGTGAACTGACCATCAATGATGTGAAACCAGAGCACGGAGGCGAGTACACGCCAGAGATTAACGGAAAAAGCCTATCTGTTATAAAACTACGAGTTCTCTGTAAGTTATAGTTTATTTTTCTGTAACTTTGCTTTGATTTGATTCATTTGATTCATTATTAGTTTTGTATTTTTTCTCTTTTCAGCTCCAGTCCCCAAACCCAGAATTACTCCTGACTGTAATCCTGAGAAAACCAAATGTACCCTCACCTGTAGCTTTGACAGAACTGATGATCTGGGAGATGTGGAGGTTTTCTGGATTCTAGATGACAGACAGGAAAAAGGCACAGAGCTACAGATCACTAAGGTACACAGAAAATATTTGACATTCAGCCACAAACGATGAAAAAATCAATTCATTCTTAACTAAAGGTTTGACTTCTGTCCACAACAATGACACTTTTTGAACTTTTGTCTTTAGGAGATGAAGGAGACGTTTATCTGCAGCCTGAATAATAGCTCTCAGAACAGCACAGAACTGAAGAACCCTCTCTTTTCTGGTGAGTCATCATGTCTGTAGAAACTTTTCTTTTGCTGATGCAGCCGTGTTACTTTTTTGATGGCGCTTTTCTTTTGATGGCGCTTTTCTTTTGCTGATGCAGCCGTGTTACTTTTTTGATGGGCGTATAATCTTCATACGCCATCATCAAAACCTCAGACTCTGTCTCACTGAAGTGTAGTGCTTTCTTTTTTTCTCCACGCATTTCCATGGTGACTCCGGAAATCGGCGATCTGTTGAGAATGTCTTTAAGTACACGCTGTGCACGCCCATTAACCCAGGGTTACCAAGTCGAGCGTAATTACGTCAACTCATATCCGGTCTTTTGGAACCGACATACCCAGAGTAAGCAAGTTCAGGCGGATTTCAGCCAGAGTTCAGGCTTAAAGTCAGGCTAGTTTAAACATGCTTCCTGGTTTCAGGAAGGAGGTTAAGTGTAAACTCTGAGTACATTAACCCTGAAATCAGGGAAACCCTGGGTTTTCCGTTTCAGAATGGGAGGTTTGTTAAACCAGAGAAAGCAGAGTAAGTCAAACCCGTTTCTGAAAGAGAGGTAACTTCTACTCGGAGTCAGTATCCATGGTTACTTATGCTGTGAACCTAACCTGGTCGGGAGCAGGTTTTATTCTCTAAACTCAAGGTTTCTGCCGGTCCCCTCCCCTTTTTAAAGACGAAGCGGTATATTTCGCTTTAACCTTCATTGTCCACATTTCCGTCACACAGAGACGGTCTAAGTGACAAGAATGGCTTGTCCTTTTTTGGAGGACCCAATAGACGAGGAGGCTGCATTAATTCGTAGAGAATTATATTTACGTCATGCGAGGATTTTGAGAAGACTCGATTTTTGTCATTTCCCCATACGTTTTTGTTTGAGTGTTACCGTTTTTCGTTGCAGTCAATTACATATAAACAATGAAAACAACATTAGATATTGCTATGTAGATGTTTCATATGTCAAATATTGTCAACAAAGCCTACATCCATGACATGCTCAAATTTGACCTGATTGAATTATGTTTTTATACTTCATTTTTAGCTGCTGCCATGTTCTTTTAATTCCTGCAGGATTGCATCTACATGAAAATGAAATCAGGGACATTGAATTAGATTAATGTAACAATTACTTTTTGGAAACACAATTTTCTAGCACTGCTTACTTTCTTTATCCCATATAAACCTATACCACTTGATCAATAATAATAAATATTTTCTGATTGTCTTTGTCAATAAAAGGACAAATGGGGTAGATGATATTATTCATGTTCTTCAAGTTGTTAGATATTGATTATTTGAGACTTTTGTGCCATGCGTTAAAAATCAATGTAATATTGTAATTATTAATAAATATTTGAATAATACTAATATTTCCTACAAAGGATAATTGACACTAATCAAATGAAAAACAGTCGTCTTGTAAGCACTGAGTGGACAAACTGTAGCCCATCATCTTCTATCACTGTATGATGGAACATTCTCTACTTTTCTTGCAGGGGGGGGGGGGTCATGGCCTCGACTCTGGATTCCAAAAAAGAGACAAAAAAGCCCAGACTTCAACCCCCCACCCTTACTCAGACATTTTTATGTTTTTATTTTATTATTTACAATATTAAAAAATACACTGTACACATTTCTTTTGTTTAACTTTTTTATACTTAGTTTCCTTTTTTCCTATTGTATTTATTAGTAGTTGTGGTTTGTTGCTGTTATGTCCTTTTTTTAGCCCCTTTTATGTTAAAATAGACATAAATGATCCAGATGCTGATTTTCTAATATATAGACAGATTTATGAATGAATTATTTACAACAGAAGTTCAACACTATTATGGTAGCAGTTTCACCACTACATAAACATAATTAGAAAAATTACTGACATTTTAATAGAGATTTTAGTGTAATGCTAACTTAGAAATAGGACAGAATAAAAATCAGGGTCATGAATTTAATCACGGACTGCAAGTGACGTCACTTTCATGTGCCAACTAGTTTGTAGTTTTACTGCAATCTGTTGTGCCTCACCCACTGTCCATCTCATGAAAAAGAACAATTATATATCATGAACCTTTTATTGTTTTTATGCATACGGCACATTCATAAATCAAAATTTACAAATCATACTCCTCATTTTTCTATCTTTATCAATGAGTTCAAGCAATACATGAACACAATAATAAACTCTGATAAGACATCAATTAAAACATTCAATCTGTGCGTGAGTTTCAATGTTTGTTCCATTCTTGTTGCTGTTTTGAATTGTTGTGTATTGAATTGTTACATTCTATAAAGTTTTTTTTAAAAAATACTGCAATCCGTCGTTTCCTCTGCAACATGATGCCTTCCTTCTGAGAAACATTTGATGTTCTGTTTCTTTTAAGTATCTGCAAAAACAAAAAGTTTGCATTAGTAATGGAAACATTAATTTCTGTTAAAAAAAAAAAAACACCCATTCGTCGCAGGGCTTATTTTTTAAAACGTAACATTCCTGATAAACGTGGGACCAATCACAAAACCAGTTTAAAAGAGGCAAATGTGTATTATTTACAGTTTATTTCTAAACTTAAGGGGTTGATGTTGAAAAAATACGCTTGATTGGACGTTACGACAGAGTACATGGGTCCCTAGAAATGTTATTACAAGTAAATATTAAACCTCAGTCGATCTTATTTTACGAGATTTTCCACAGGAAAAAAAAAACTGACGTCACGTGATCCCACGTCAGCCCACAGATATTATGGAAAAGATCTGATATTGTACACAGTATTTAGACTCGTAGTGTGAATACATTAACATGTAAAAGAATATTGAATAAAAAAAATCGCTCAGTGCATTTAGAGGACTCCTCAGTCCGTCCGGTTTGTTTTTAGATGTCATTCAAAGTCGCAACAACACAACATGAAACCTATACACGGGTCAGTAGAAATGTAAATAAAAGTTATTATTAATAAAAGTTATTATTAAATAGCAACGTACCTTTTAAAGAGATCTTCTGTATGAAAAAAGTGAAACTCACATCACGTCACGTGACCCACGTCAGTCCGCATATGAATGGAAAAGATCAAACACTTTCAGATCCTTTGAGGAAAATTTGAACGTAACAAACAAACAAACTACGAACTGCATGTCTGCAATGAATGGATATCATGAAAATAAAGGGTATATATACTGCTAGACAGTGACGTGTGGTGAGGTTAATGGCTCACTGACGTCATCAGTCAGATTTACAAACATATGAACCATACTGAGTAACTTATTCACCATTTGATTGACAACAGTTAACGTGTTTTGTTTAAAATATAATTTCAACATGTTTTTTTTCATAGCCTCCTGAGACCCGGCCCATTCATTTATGTCCTCTATAATGGACATTTTGTTTACCTGTATATTTCTATGGAATTAGGAGATACCTTTCCAAATCCTACTCTACACTGTAGAGGACATCCTGGGCTTTCCAGTGATGTGTCATGTGATGGGTTTGCATGCTGGGAACTTTAATTAAAAAGTTTTACCTCTACCAATATGGCTTCCATACCATTTACCTATGTTTTTGGAAAGGTGAAAGGCAAGTCAAATATTCTGTATCTATTCCTTTTTTTACCATGATAATTATATATGTTCTTGGTCATAAACATGTTAGGAACAATATTTTTAGATTTGAAAACAGTTTCATGGTTTCTGTTTTAAAACAGCAGGCATTTAATGAATGTCCACTGTAGAGGACACCAGGACCATTTTAATGTATTTAACCCTTGTGCTATCCTAGGCACTTTAACATTTGGATTTGGGTCATCTAGACCCACTAGACAGTGCTCTGAATCTTTTTTCTTCAATGATTTGTGATCTTCATTGGTGTCCATGGATTACATGAAATCTTTCCACCTTTGTCATGGTAGGGAGAACACGTCAAAGTAAGGGTGGGGTCATCTAAGATAGCACAAGGGTTAATGGCTGCACACTGGTTTGGGTACCATAGGATTTCAGGATGTTGTCCTGTTGGCTTCATTAAGTCGGGACCTCCAGCATGCATTGGGGTGGTTTGTGGCAGAGTGTGAAGCGGCTGGGATGAGGGTCAGCACCGCTAAGTCTGAGGCAATGGTTCTTGACTGGAAAAAGGTAGTCTGCCATCTCTCGTTGGGTGGAGGGTCCTGTTGGAATAATGTACATAAGCTATCTCATATTTGCTTTTGTTTGCAGAAATGTCTGTGTCCAAATCTTCTTCTCAGGGAGGTGGAGGTGAAACCCTTGGGAGAAGGCGATTATCTTTTTCTTTCCTCCATTCTCTTGGGAACCTGTGTTAGCTGTGTCTAGAATTCTACGAAGGACGTTCTGTGTTGAGTTTATCCATGTGAAAAGGTTTTGCAGGTCCAAAGATGCTGTGGGAACGCTGCAGAAGACAGACATGTCGTAGTTGATGTTTTATAATCCTGCTGCAGCTGTGCTTGCTTGTTCCCCCTCCTTAGAGCTCAGCGCATATGTAAAATAGGGAATCCCGACAAAGTAATAAAAGAGGAGGCAACAGAAATATTGCAGCAGAGCGGAGAGAGATTGTTACTGGGCATTATTCTCTGTTCGTTCTCCTCGTAAAAAGGTACCTTTGTCTCTTGTCTTTCTTTCCTTTATGTTGTTATTCTGATGTTGGAGGTTGTTTTAACCCAACAGGTCCCTGCCCCAGGTGGAGAAGTTTAAATATCTGGGGGTCTTGTCCATGAGTGAGGAAAGACAGGAGTGTGAGATTGACAGGCAGATCAGAGCAGTGTCCGTATTTATGCGGTTGCCCTACTGGTCCAATGTGGTGAGGAGAGAGCTGAGCCAGTAAGCAAAGCTCTCAATTTACTGGTCAATCTTCCTCTGTAGCAGATGGTCCAACAAGTGATAAAAGAGTGAAATAGAATTTTATTGTTTTAGTACAAAATTTAATGTTTTTTGGGTGAATATCACTCTAAATATTTAATCTGCTCCTTTTTTCTGATTTTACTAATTGAGTTCTACTTTCACAGAAATATCGTCCTGTTGTCCTCTACAGTGGACATGATGGGAAATTAAAATAAAAAATATTTTAAAAAAATTAAAATTGTAAGGTGTTTTTTTAGGCCCAAATAGATAGGAAATCACACAAAAACAAAAATTGGAAGACACTTTTTTTCCCCCTGTTCTCAGGAGGATATACAAACTGCAGCATTGAAAAAAGCACAAACGTTATTATCGTCTTACCTTTACTTGTAAATAAAGTCCATACGCCGCTCCTTCTGAAGAAAATGACTTGCCGCTTGCTATCACTTCTTCTATTATTTTTTAGCGTCATAATCTCAGGGCTCACCAGCGCCCCCTAACATGAGGCACGAGAACTGCTGGCCTCACCCAGCGGCTTTTTTGCCGGCGTTTCGCGCTCAGCACAAGAAACACGTCCCTCACATACAGTTATTTATAAAAACAAACACTGTACATCATATACATCTGCTAAATTATGTAAACTCAGCTCATATAGTACAAGTGATTGAACCGACATACAGAGAGACAGCAATACCGTCTGACTGCATAGGTATTGCGCAGTGCAAGGTGAGGCTCAGCGGGCTGGTGCCTCATCGCACGTCACTTCTTAGTATCTGAACGGCAAATGCGGAAATTCAGCGATTTTGAAAAAAAAAAACACCCAAAAATGGTACATTTAAATGGAAAATGACTGCAAAGCACAAATTACTGATTAAATATAATAATTGATTTTAATTTTTCTCTTTTCTTCCGATAATGACAGGTGAGGCTCAGCCTCACCTGCCTCTCCTGACTGCACGTCACTGCTGCTAAAAATATTTTCAAAAAGAAATTAGTCCGCAAACACTGGTATTTTATGGCATTTTCTGCGGTAAAAAGAGAAAAATATTAGTCACGTGACCCATGCGCACGTCTGCAGATATGTATGAAACAGAACCTTTGGGAGAAAAGGTTGAACGAAACAAGCAAACTACAAACTATATGTCCAAAATGAAAGCATATTTTAAAAGAAAATGGTATATTTTTCACTAGAAACATTGTCAAAATAGAAATTAGTCCTCAAAACATCTTGTTTTGCGGGATATTCCACTGAAAAATGAACGAGCATCCGCCATGTTTTTTGTTCACGGCAGGCAAAACCTCCAAACATGACCCAGAGAAGGCTCATAGAAAATGAATAGGAAAATGAAATGTGCCTATCTCACAATTTAGGAGGCGTTTTTGTGAAACTCTCACATATATCCATGTGGACAAACGTCGCTATTACACATTTTAGGATGAGACTGGATTGCATTCTAACAGCCACAGATCTTTTTACAAAGTGGGTTGTGGCAAAATGTCTCTATAAACACTGAAGCAGGGTTGGACGATGTCCCTTAAATTGGCAGTTGACGATGTTTGCAGTAAACCATCGGGATGGAGGATGATATCGTGGGGGGGTATTTTTCATTAATATGTAATTATTATTCGTTGTTTTACTTTATTACTGTATTTCCCAACTAATTACTCATCCGCAATGATCCAGTATAAACTGAGGGAAGGGACTTTAACAAAACAATAAATAAATAATAAAATAGAAAAGAAGATGTCCGCTCCTCCCGCACTTACTCAGGTGGACCGATGGAGCGAGTGACCGTGTCTCTAGCAGAGCAGACGGACATACAGCTTTGTCTTTGAGGGAAAGGGAGGATGCTTTGTTACGGTAGTGTGGGAGACTAAGGACTGTGATCTGTCCCGCAGCTGAAAGAGCTACCGAACTCAGGAGAACCGGGTTTCCCGGTAAAAGTGTGTGTCCGGGCAGAGCTCGGAGCGCCAGCACACAGCGGCTTTGGGGCAGTGTGTTGCAGAAATGTCACTCAGTGCTTAGAAACCGTTCAAACAATCAATGTAGATTTGTGTTTGTGTCCCGACAAAATAAAGGCTGATGTTATTCCCACATATTTATGAGCAGCCAAGATGCAGATTGCGGTATTTGGATTTTATGTTCACCCAAAGCTAATGTTGTTAGCCCGTGTTAGCATACTGCTAACAAGTTAACACTGGCTTCTTTCTATCTCCGTTCTTTAACACAAAAAGCACTGACCACACGGATTAAAGTTAAAATGATGAGTGAACAGGTGTGTGTATGTAGCCGCTCGGCAGAACTCATATCCTCTTCTAGTATTTCAAACACTGCTGTGAATGATTTATTCCAACTGAAAGTGTGACCCATGTCAATGTTTTTTAAAATCTGAAAAAGTTTTTCTGGGCCCATGTACAAGGTTGGATTCTAATCCGACCATTGATCCCATCAAGATATTTTGCTCATGTAACCGCTGCTTATGGTGTCGACTCGCAGCGTGGCGGGGGCGTGGCATCACAATGATGTCTCTCCATCGTGAGGTCAGTCCCCCATCACGATGGACGATAGCATCGTCTATCCTGATGGGGACTGACTAACTTTAGGTTACAAAAGGAAACGTGAAATGAAAACACATAGAGCCCCAGCAGATCTCCACAGATCTGTCCAAGTGGGGTTAGTGTGGGTGCACGATTGAGCATCAGTATGAAACTCAATTGATTAATCCATGTGCATCGTTTATCAGATTGTTTTAACCACTGGCACCTGGGGAGGGCTCCGTTTAGTTTAGCCCCTAAGAGCTGAAACTCTTACTCTTTAGGACCCAGCAGCGTATTGACTGCTGCAGCTGCAGTCACGTGATTTCTTGTAACTGCAGGTAGGAGGAGAGTCACACCCATGCATATGCACACATGCACGCACACACAAGTCGTGTCATCTCCTGTTCAGTAAAACAGACACTCTTTCAGGTTTCTGGGAGGAGCCTAACACAAAAACACACATAAGGGGGCGGAGCTCTGCTCAGGTGTTCCTGTATCAGGAAATGAGGAAGTTGAGAGTTTTCCTGTGTCAGAGCAGACAGAGCAGGACTTTCTTCTTCTTCACAGTGAGTCTTTGTGTTTCTGTTGTCTTCTCCACTCATGATGAAGGCCGTGACGTGTCTGTGTGTTCTCCTCTGTGAGGAAGAGGAGCAGCAGAGGAAGAGCTCAGACTGAAGTTTGCCTTTAACTTGTTCTTCTATTCTTCCAAAAAGCAGCAGTTAAAGGTCACTGGAGGTCACCTTTCTGACAGAAAAAACTCAAACAAACGAAGAGACCACAATGCATCTGTCAGATCTGCACTGAAGGACAAACTTTGAGTTCTGCTGGATCCTTGTTTTTCCAAACAGTTGGTCTACTCCACCCTTCCTCTCCACTCAGATTCTAATGACATTCCAGCGATGTGTTCCAGAGAGGCTGTGGAAGCTCCTCAGTGCTTTGATCTCTGCTGAAGAAGGTTGTGAGGCTGTCAGGTCCTCAGTGCTGAACAGCTGCATGTTTCTAATCCTCTCAGTACTGAGATCTCCTTCATTTCTAAACTTCTGACATGATTCTGATGGAACAGAGCTGGGAGCTCCTCTCTGATTGGTTCTTCCACAAACATAATTTCTTCATCATCTGTTCTGTAGTTTGAATCAAATCACCTTCAAATGGTCTGTTTACAAGCAGAAGGTCACATGACCTCACCTTTCTCAGTCACTGAGATCAACCATCTGTCACTCAGCTTGAAGCTCCGCCCCTCCTCTCAGCTGCTGTCAGGTGGTGTCAGGTTTCTACTTGAACCTGTTCTCTGTCTTTAGTTCAGGAAATCTCAGATTTCTGATTCTTTCTGTCTGGACGTTCTTCTCAGCTCTGCTCTACGCATCTTCATCAGTGATCCAGAGCACTTCTTCAAATCACTAAATCAGATCTGCTCAGCCTGCAGCTCTCTGCTCGTTTCTGCATCTCAGAGGAAGAATTCATGTCTTTCTTTCTTTTCTCCTCATTCTTTGATTTCTGTCTGTTTTTCTTGATGTTTCCTGAAGTGTAGAAACAGGAAGTTTGTTTCTTAAGTAAATGATAAATGACGTATACTTATAAAGTGCTTTTCTACCTTCTTTCAAAGGCTCAAAGCACTTTACATCTACACACACATTCACACATTCTCCACTGCTTAACACAGGCGCCAACCTCCCACCAGAGGCAAGGTGGGGTTCGGTGTCTTGCCCAAGGACACTTCGACACATGGTCGACTGCCCTACCGCTGCGCCACCCGCCTCTTTGTCAAAGTGACTGAATGGAAATGTTGCTGGAAGTTAAATTCTGGTTTTTATTAATTAAAGTATTTTTTCCATTACAGCTAGAGGCTCGATAAATGTTGCAAAAAGAGAGGGGGAGAGTGGGCAACCCTGTCTAGTTCCTCTTCCAAGAAAAAACCTGTTGGAAGTCTGTTTATTAGTTCTAACTGATGCATTGGGGTTGTGATATAATATTTTGATCCATTTAATGAATGATTCTCCAAACCCAAACTTATGGAGGGCAGCAATAAGGAACTTCCAGTTTACTCTGTCAAAAGCTTTTTCAGCATCCAGCGATAATATGGTCATTTCCTGGTTATTAATGGTGGCAAAGTCTATTATATTAACAAGTCTGCGGACTCACCCAGTTGAATCCAGTTTGATCAAAGTGAATTATGTGAGGAGTGACTTTTTCTATTCTCTGTGCTAGTGCTTTGCAGATAATTTTTACATCTGCATTGATTAAAGAAATTGGGCGATAGCTTGAAGGACTATTGGGATCTTTGTCTGGTTTAAGAAGAAGGATTATGTTGGCGGAGTTCATGTTAGGTGGTAGAGATTGGCTTTCATTGATAAATGTTACAGTTTTATAAAACTTTGGTGCCAGTTGTTTCCAGAATTCCTTATTCAATTTTTTTGAATTTATTTTTTATTTGTATAGCCCAAAATCACAACAACAGTCGTCTCGATGGGCTTCGAAGTAAAACATGAACTCAAAAGGATCATGATACAAAGAGTTCAATAGGAAAATACAAAAATGGACTAACAAACTGACTAAGCTATACTGGCATCCCTGCCCTTAGACCCCCCTTCGCGGTAAGGAAAAACTCCCAAAAAAACCGGATTCCGGATAAAACGAAGAAACCTCAGGGGTGCCCACATGAAGGAGGGATCCTCCCCCAGGACGGACAGGCGATGTACCAGAACTCTTAGAGAAGAATTAACTTATCTAAATCTACAACTACATATTTAAAGTCCAGCAGACGAGCTTCATCCAGTCGTGGTTGTGGGGACAGTCAAAGGCGCGAGTCGAGCTGGAGACAGGAACCACAGCCAGGAGCAGGAAAAGAGACGAGGTACTCGGTCAGGTACAGAGCAGAGACGAGCCAGAGATGAGCCGGAGACAGGAACCACAGCCATAAATATAAAACTCTGAAGGAAAGCCATCGGGTCCTGGTGCTTTGTTGTTAGGCATAAGTAACAGAGCTTCATGAAGCTCAGACAACGAGAGCGGAGAGTCTAAATTTGTGATTTGATCTTTGTTTAACTTGGGCAGGTTTATATTGTTAAGAAATGAGTTGATGCTTTGTTCTGATGGATTGATCTGTGGTGTGTATAAGTTTTGATAAAAGTCTTTAAACGCATTATTAATTTTAACCGGGTCATGGGTGACATTCCCTGTTTGGTCCATAATAGAAGTGATTATTGATTTTTCTCTATTAATTTTAAGCTGATTAGCTAGAAATTTGCCAGATTTATTTGAGTTTTCATATCTTTCCAGTCAAAGTCTTTTTAATTTTTTTTTTACTTGTCCTGTCCAACAGCTGGGCAGGCAGATGAGAACTGAGGGCCTCTTGTGTTGGACATATTTTACTTTAACAATAGGGGTTATTGATCTTCAGACAAGCCAGAGGTATGTCTGAATAAACCCCTTTTGTAATTGAGGCCAAACTTTATTAATTTCAACCATGTTTGAAAATTTTGGGTGTTCCTTGTCCGGACGGAAAAGGAAAGAAGGGAAGAAAAAGGGAGGGATGTTAGAGAGAGGGGGGGGTAGGAGGGTGATAATGGGAGGGGAGGGGGGATAAGACCATGAAGCAGCATAAAGCAACAAGTTTACTGGTTGTTTATCATTACCGTAGGGTTCAAATGTAGTACAAAAAGGGCGGGGCTTGTCCACACACACACTCAAATATTATCAACACACCTGTTAGCTGCAAAAATGTCCACATGGCGACATGTACACAAAACAGATAGTGTTCACACGCATACTTATGCCTTAAAACCAACTAGTGTGAAATATTTCAGTCATTCAATCATGCAAACTGTTAGTGCAAAGGTAAGCTAACACCTGTGCTCAGCTGAGTGTTTATGTTCTTCTAAAATGGATGGTGAAACGTGAAAAGAAGGAGGGAGAGTGCCCAGCCATCCCCACACCAAGACCCCCGCCGCAGCAGCAGCGGCAGCCGGAATCCCCCCAACGCCACATGGGAACAGGCAGGGAACAACCCCCCCCCCGGGCGACCAAGACCCACCCAGGCCAGGGCCAGCAGGACTGCCGCGAGGCCCCCAGAGCCAGAGAGCAGGGAGGCGCGGAGGGAAAGAGAGCGCCGCCTCAGCCCAACCAGGAGAGCAGCCCCTCCGCCGCGCCGGGAGAGCCCAATGCAGGGCCCCACCGGAGAAGGATGCCCACAGCCCCAGACGAGCACCCCATCACCACCCAGGAATTCCGGGCATCCCCCCGCCCCAACCCCAGGTACGAGCCAGGACCCCCCCAAGGGAGACCCGCTCCGCACTCCAGGCAGCCACCCACCCGGCCCACGGTTGGCCCAGGGAGGAGCAAGGCAGGGGCCAGCCACCCCCGCCCAGGACAGGGGAACCCCGGGAAAAAAAGGGGGCCCACAAGGGGTGTTGTAAATATGGCCCGACCAGGCTCGGCCACAGTTGGGAATTTGGCGGGGCCCAGCGCTCAGGGGCAAGGACCAGGACCCACCCTTCAGGGACACGAACACCCCGGCTCAGGTGTAATGTGAACCCCCCCACTGCGCGGAGAGAGCACCGCTGGGCCCAGGAAGCCGGCACCCAGGGGAGACGGCCGCCGTTGCCAAGGGGCCCGCACCCCCCACCAGGGAAGGGGTAGGGGACAGATGGTCCTAGGTCCCACCTTCCTTGCAAAATGTGTGTGCGTGTATGTGTGTTTGAGAGGGTGTGTGTGTGCATGTGTGTGTGTTTATGTTGGGATGTATATATTGAAGGGGGAGGGGTGTGTGTGCTAAGGGGGGTGCAGTTAAAATTGGCGGGTAGGGCACTAAGGGGACATCTCCTGATTACTCACAGTGATGTCCCCTCACCCTCCCCACCAAGGGGCCCTAAATGTCTAAGGTGCGGTTAAAATTGGCGGGTAGGGTGCTAGGAGTACATCTGCTGCTTGCTGGTAGTGATGTCCAAGCACCCGCCCTACCAAGGACCCCACATGTCTAAGGTGCAAATAAAACCGAGAGAGGGGGGGCCCACTCCATACGGCAACCATAGGAGGGGGGCCACTGCCAAGTAACCCCCCCAAGGCGCATCGCAGGCTAAACCCCCCACCCCCTCACCCTAATATGAGATTATATGAGGAAGGGGGTGAGTTGGGGACAGCTGGTAGACTGCCCCCCGGTGGTCAAACAGCTGTCCCCCAGCCCCCCGCCCAGTAAAGAGGCCAGGCCCACCCAGCCCAGGGGCCCCACCCCCGGAGGCACCGACACCCCAGGCCCGGCACCACCCACCCCACACAGAGAGAGAGGAGCCAGAAAGCA
>CM074510.1:0-73653 GCA_037389245.1 Oryzias sinensis | reverse complement strand
GTGCTGTACCTGAGGTGGAGTTGTCAGCAGGATACAGTCATTCGGATGGTTGAGTCAAAAGCTAAATTAACACCATTGGACCATAAGGGAGATGCTGTCAAGGCTGAAGTCTGTGGTGCAGTCTATGCTGCAAGGCTCAAAAAGTATTTTGAGAAGAATTGCACAATTCAAGTGAAGAAGTGGTTCCATCTGATAGATAGCCAAACCATACTAGGTGCTGTTCAGCGAGAGAGCTATGGATACCAGACATTTTTTGCCAACAGAATTGGAGAAATCCAAAGCAGTACAAATATTCAGGACTGGTTGTGGATCCCTGGATCAGTAAACATTGCTGATATAATCTCAAGAGGAGCCAGGCCAGATGAATTAAGTCAAGGCTCTGAGTGGCAAAGTGGCCCCAAGTTTCTTTATCTGCCAGAAAGCAGTTGGCCAGTCAAGTCTGCGAGAGAACTTGCTGATACCGCACGAGAAAACATCATGAAGCTTCAAAAGAAAGTATTTGTAGCGGTAACAACTAGAGCCAGTGCAAAATCCCAGTCCACTGAGGACCAAGAGATGCACAGACCACCTGCTGGTACTGTTATCAATCAGCTGGTTGATATCAAGCGTTTCAGTAACCTGCAGAAGTTGCTTCGAACCATCACCATCATTTGGAGGACTGCTAAAAGGTTCCTTAAAGCCATTCAAGTCAAAGATGTTGAAAGACCAAAGTGGGAGGCAGTCAAGTCCTCTGGGGTACCCACACTGCACGAACGAGAAGACGCATTTCGAGATCTCTGTGCAGAAGCTCAAAGAGGCTTTGTCTTTCCAAATACTGCAATTGAGAGACTTGTTGTGTACAAGGATGAAGCAAGCGGACTGTTGTTGTGTGGAGGCAGAATTCAGCACTTCAAGAACAATCAAATTGGGGTACCACTAATCCCTCCCAACTGCTGGCTTGGAGTTTTGTTGGCAAGACAAAGTCATGATGAAGGTCATAAAGGCGTTGCTGGAACATTGCTAAGGATGAGGAAGAAAGCTTGGGTTGTACAGGGGAGAAGACTTTCCCAAAAGACTGTTAACCAGTGTATTACTTGTTGTAAGGCAAAAGCAAAGGTGTGTCAACAAGTAATGGGTGACTTGCCAGTAGAAAGAACAAAGCCTGCCGCACCCTACCAGTTTATTGCGGTTGACATGTTCGGTCCTTACTTGGTGAAAGATGATGTGAAGAGAAGAGTGACCATGAAAGTCTGGGGAGTTGTATTCAGCTGTATGGCAAGCAGAGCATTGCATGTTGAACTTGTTAACAGTATGTCTACAGAGAGCTTTCTAATGGCCCACTGGGTAGCTCGGTTGGTAAGGTAAAAGGCTACAACGCAGGAATCCAGGGTTCGATTCCCGGAGGGGAATAAGCAATGGTACTGGGGGCAATTACCATATCAATGGCGAGCAATTCACATCACCCAGTGGGGGTTCTTGGGCAAGACCCCTAACGCTACTGCCTCCCGGGCGCAGCTCGCCTGCTGCTCACCGCTCCCCCAGGGGATGGGTCAAATGCGGAGAACAAATTTCGCACACCAAGGTGTGTGACAGAAAGTAGCACACACACTTTATCAACGGTTCACCGCTCTGAGAGGACACCCCCAGAAGGTTTGGTCAGATCCTGGGACCAACTTTATTGGGGCAAAACCCATACTTGAAGATTTATACAAGTTCCTGCAGGCACAGAACAAAACTGAACTGGAGGAATATGCCATCAGGAATGGGACAAACTGGACTTGGAAAGTGCTTCCTGCTGATTCCCCACATCGAAATGGAGCTGCTGAGGCTGCAGTTCGAATCGTAAAGAGAGCTCTTCAAAGTCTAAATAAATCACTCAATCTAACCTTCAGCGAATTTCTGACTGTACTACAACTTGCTGCTAATTTAGCAAACGAGCGACCAATCGACGCAAGGGTTCAAAGTCAAGAGGATTGCATCCACTATGTGTCACCAAATACACTGCTTGTGGGGCGAGCGTATCATAGTGGAGATGTCAAGACCTTCAGTTTTGAAAATTATTCTTTTAAGCGTCTACAGGAAATCGAGATGCAAGTTAACAACTTCTGGAGAGCATGGTGTCAACTTGCTGGACCAAATCTCTTCATCAGAAGCAAGTGGCACACGCTACAGCGGAATGTTGCTGTTGGAGATGTTGTGTGGCTGTGTGATCAGAACACTCTGCGAGGTCAGTTTCGTCTCGGAAGAGTCGTGGCTGCAGTACCAGATCACAAGGGCATCGTGAGGGACGTTGATGTTCTCGTTGTTCCAGGACACAGCGTGCCACATTCAATGCAAAAGTCTGCTATTCCAAGCATTCAGGCTCTGAGGGAGAGCAAGGCGTTTAATGGTGTGGTGCTGCATCGGGATGTTCGCCGCCTTGTGGTGCTCCTTCCGGCCGAAGAACAGACTATTTAACAAGAACTTCAACTTATGCAACCTTTATAGCGCATGCGCATAAAGCTCGAGTGGGAGGTGTTGCGCAAAGCATCTGACTGGTCACGTGATGTGGACTGAACAGCTGAGCGTGCTGTCATTTATTTAATGGCGACGCACACACCTCATTCAGAAAAAGCACCGGTGAGGCACAAGCCTTGTCAGTCCGTGCGTAAAATCTGTTTGCTTACATGTGTGCAACTGAGTAGTCCACATTCATCTGTTGAAGAGGCAGCCGGTAAGAAAAGACTTTGTCTGAGCGCTATAGTTGCGTGAGCACTTGTTATCTTGTTTGTTTGGTGTGTTGTGGGACCGGAGTGTGCGCTTCACAAATGTTTGTGTGTACTTCAGGTACCAGTGGGAATTTTCAGCATTAAGAAATTAGATGTTTATTTCGTCGGTGTGCTTTGTAACTTTTGTAAATTTACACTGGGAAGTTCTTTATGAATGTGAATTTTTGCTAAATAATGAGATTTTAAAGTAATTCTTGATTAAATTTGGAATTAATACATGAACTTAAACAAGAATGTTATTAAAGTAAATGAGTAATGTTGCTAATTGACTGAGGCACTTTAAATTACATAAATGTTTGTTGTTAATGTGTATGTTGAATTTGTAAATATTTATTACTGTTATTGTGTGTGTTTAAGGTTTTTACCTATTGATTGCTGCCAGATCAAATGGAAATTAATTAAAGTTTGGAAATTGATCTCAAGTGGCAGTCTGAGTAAATCGATCTTCAACGTTGGACACTCAGCCCTTTTCAAGTGTGGGAAAAGTACACAAAAAAGTAGAAACACTTGACAATCACGTTGAATACTTCAATGGCCTGTGGCCCTGCTATCATTAGCAGTAAGGCTACCTTTCAAGCTTCTGCCTTCTTTTCCAGTCCCATTGCTGCAGCATACAGCTGGAACATTTCCCGTCAGTTTCAAACTCTTCGGTGGTTTCGAATCCATGTCGTCTTTTACGTTTTTACTCCTGGTACCATGTAATGTTCATGTTTTGAAGAGGCCCAGTTACTTCCAGTAACTTCTTTAATTAGCCACGTTGTGTTGCATTCGCTATGTAATTTCTTCTTCTAATGTATAAGCTAACTACCAACCAGTAGTGCAGCTTAGTGGTCAACATGTGTTACTGCATACAATCACAACACAGCTGTTCTAAAGAAACATACTAAAAAGTAGCTCAGGACTTATGTCACAGTTTTTAGAGAGCAATATTGTACGGTAATGGATTACCTTTGAACATGTAATCTGTAATGCTTTCCAGTAGAGGTGTAACAGTGGGAATCAAAGTCTCTGTTGGAGCTTTGAGAGGAATAATTCATGTCATTCTTTGCTGCTCATTTTTTGATTTCTGTCTGTTTTTCTTGATGCTTCATGTTTCCTGAAGTGTAGAAACAGGAAGTTTGTTGTTTTTTGTCAAAGTGACTGAATGGAAATGTTGCTGCTGCAGCTCCATGTCTCCACCTGGTGGAGGGAGAACAGAAGTGCAGCAGCTGATGGCAGCTTCCTCTGATGATGATGAGGGTTTCCTCTGCAGGTGAAGGTGTGTGTGAGCTGATGTGGATCCAGTGAATCCAGCAGCATGGATCAGTGGGAGGAACTACAGGAGGGAGCCCCTCCCTCTAAAAAAAGCAGAGATGGTAACCATGGCAATCAGAGCAAAGCTCAGAGGTGAGATGAACATCTCCAACTGTCCATGATCTTCTCCATGTCAGAGCTCAGAACTCACACCAGCAACCTTCATTCTGCACAGGAACAAACCTGGACCTGGACCTGGACCTGGATCTGGATCTGAATCCAGCTGTGGGTCTTTCGGAAGTGACAGATCAAAGCGTAGTAATCCTGAATTCAAAGACATCCATCCAGCAGTGGAACAGTGAGTGTTTGTCAGAGTTTTTGGAGGCTGGATTCTAGTTCAGATGATCAACAGTTTTCAGATGAAGGACTTGAGGTCTGGTTCAGTTCTGGATCTCTCTGATCAGACTCACTTGGAGCATCATGTGTGGGATGAGATCTTTTCAGTTGAGTCTTCTGAGAGTCTCTGAGAGACATCAGAGATGTTGGAGAAGAAAACATGTTGACTGCTGACTCTGACTGACAGCAGCTCCAGTCTGATTCCAACCAAATCAGGAGAAAAGTTCCAGTTTTCTCTGGATTTTGGAGATTTTCATGTTGAAAATGTCTGAGTTTGGTTTCATAGTGTGGCTGATTTCTCCAAGTCTGACAATTCCATTTGTTTCTCCTCCAGTCAGTCATGATGTTTTTTTTCTCTTTTTCTAAAAACTGAAATCCTCTCTGTTGAAAAACATCTTCCAGAAATGTAGCTGCTGTGCTCCAACAGCTAGACCATGTAGATCTACATGAATTAGATCAGGTGTTAATATGCTTGAGACTAAATCTAACATTTCTGGATCTAGATTTAGTCTGCTTTAGAAAAACCTCATTCTTATAATTAGGTAAACAAAGCTATAAAATAGCATTTCTGAAAGCGAATTCAACATTTAACCCTAACCATGCCTGACATTATTTCTAATTATATAAAATATTTTTTAGTGTTTTTTGATTCAAGGTGATGCTAAATGAAGTGGAGTCCTGGATTTCTGGGTAACTTGTGAATTAGTGACATATGGTGTGATAAGGTTTAAAATATTAAGGTTTTAATGTAACTATTGATGATCTGCTAGTTACAGTGTTTCTGCTAAAGTATTTACTCCCTTAGATGTTTGTTCCTTTTGTTGCTCGTAAATCACTCATGGTCAATAAACTGTATTTCCTCAGAAACATTTACTACAAAAAAAAATTTCAACGTTGATGTGAAAACAGATTTCTGCAAAGTAATGTCAATGAAAAAATAAATGAAATGAAATTGTTTGCATAATTATTCACCCCCTTCTAGTATTTAGTAGATTCAGCTTTGGCTGCCATCACAGCACTGAGTCTGTGTGGAGAAGTCTCATTCATTCTTGAACATCTGCAGGAATTTTGCTCTATTCGTCTTTGGAAAACTGTTGAAGTTCTGTCAGGTTGCTAGGATACAGACATGAACGACCCTTTCAGAGTCCAGACACAGATTCTCTGTGGGATTTAGGTCTGGGCTTTGATTCAGTCACTCCAGTCGCCAAGTGTCTAATACCAATAGTATAAAGTTATCTTGGGGGCCTGATAGATTTACATAGTGGACCCCCACCACTGCAATGTCATTTGTAAAATTAATAACACTGTTGTTCTGGTGTGTGGGTTTGCAGTTGTGGGTGTAGATCAGGTCTCAAACTTAGTTTATCTTGGGGCCACTGAAGGCAGAGTCTGGATGAGGCTGGACTGGAACCTCACCATGCACATGTTTGCAGCTTGTTTGCAGCCTAGAGCCAATTTGAATCAGAAAAAAAAAATCCAATCTTATCCTTTTTTTTCGTGTGGGCAAAGCAGTAAAATACATTTTGACAGCAGGTAAATAGCATCAGCCTTTTTCTTCTGGACACAATTATTTACACGGTGTCACAGGATTGCTCAAGACATTAATTCCGTATTCAAAAGCAAAAAGCTCAAACACCGTCCTGAAGTTGCTCCTCTGTTCTCCTGGGAGAGAGTTCTCTGTAGTCAGACAGCTCACTATGAGTTGAGTAGCCAGAAGTCCATAAGTTGGTTTGTTAGGGAGGATGGTGTTAAATGCTGATCCACTGTCCACAAAGAGCATCCCTGTTAGCTCTCCTCTTGCTCTAGGTGGGGCAGAGCATCATGGAGGGCTTGTCATGGAAAGGCCCGCCTTGGGTTTCACCTCTTATCTTCCCTGTAGGTCCTCCCCTTCCTAAGGTCTCTTGTCACAGGTGTTCTGCGTTTGTAATCATGTGTGTCTCTATTTAGACTGTGGCTGTTTTGTGTTCTGTGTCGGAGCATCTGCTTATTGTGCTTCAGTTGTGGTTTGGGCTGCTGGCATTAAAGCCTTTCGAGTGAGTACTGGACTTGTGTCATTTCTTCCTGCTCCTGGGTTTTCTCCCCTTGGCCCCTCTGTCACATTATGCTCCGAACCATGATTAACCCAGCAGGACGATCACATGTGCGGAACTTACCTGGTCTTTCCATCGAGGGAGATTCTGCCAGTGATGAGGAACTGTCGATCCTGGTGTAGGAGATGCGAGGGTTGATGCCCGTCATGAAACAACTCCATGAACGCCTCTCTAGGCTGTAGCACGTTTCCTCCTCCCCGCCCCGTCAAATCCAACTGGGTCATCCTGAACCTTTTGGTGGTACGCCTGAGGACTGCCGGGCGTTTCTCAACTGTTGTCGGCTTCACTTTGATTTTAATCCAAGTGAGTTTCCATCCGAACAGAGCAAGGTGGCGTTCGCTCTGAGCTTCTTGACCGGACGAGCCAAGCGTTGGGGTCTGGCTGAGTGGGAGCGCGGAGCGGAGCTTGGCCGCTCCTTTCAAACTTTCTCCACCCGAATCCTGACAGTGTTCGATCCCACGAAGCCTCACAGAGCTGCGGCTTCTGAACTCCTCCGCCTCCAGCAAGGGGTTCGCAGCGTTGCGGATTACGCCGTGGATTTTCGGATTTTGGCTGCCAGCTCCCGCTGGTCAGACGAAGCCGTGGTGGACGTTTTCCTTCAGGGGCTCTCTGATGCCCTCAAAGACGAGCTGGCGGCGAGGGAGATTCCAGAGGATCTGGAGGAGCTGATCGAACTTGCGGTTCGTATCGACCGGAGGATGAAGGAACGGGATTATGAACTACGCAGCAACACAGGTCTTCGTCCACCGCGTCCTGAGGGGGACTCCCCGCCCCCTTCCAGCACTCCACAGCGGGTTGCTCCTCCTCCCTCGGAACCTGTGCAGCTAGGAACAGGTCGTCTCACCTCTGCTGAGCGACGGCGCCGCATGGGAGAAAGACTTAGTTTGTACTGTGGACAGTTTGGACACTTTCTGCGCTACTGTCCTAGTAAACTTAAGGGATCACCAGTTATGAGGGAGTTGATAAGCCGCAAATCACCTTTTTCTTTTCCTCCACGACCTTCAACCAAGGTCTTAGTGTCTCATGCAGGAGAACAAGAGGAGTTTGAGACTCTCATCGACTCTGGTTCTGATGGAGATCTAATCTCCCGGGAAGTAGTTGATAGACTTAAGATCCCTGTGGAACCTTTATCTCCAACCTTAGTTATCCGTGCTATAAATGGATCAGTTATCCACAAAGTGTCTTTTCGTACCGTCAATGTCACTGTTTCTGTGTCTGGCAACCACACTGAACTCTTAAGTTTTTATGTTGTGGAGTCATTGAATCCACCAATAATTTTAGGTTTTCCTTGGTTTTGTCGACATACCCCTCACATAGACTGGTCCACAGGTCGGGTATTGTCTTGGAGCTCTTTTTGTTTGCTTAATTGTCTTTCCTCTGCTGCTGTTCGTAATTCTGTTAATGTTCAGCATTTTCCAGATCCTGCAGACCTTAGTAATGTTCCATCTGTCTATCACGACTTAAGCTTTGTGTTCTGTAAGGTTCGGGCTAAGTCTCTGCCCCCCCATCGCCCATATGACTGTGCCATAGACCTCTTACCAGGTACTCATCCACCACGTTTTGAAATCATTACGGGATGGTGACACGACCTACGGTTTGGCGGCCATTTTGTGCCAAAATCTGCCATTTTGCGTTTTTCGCGTTTTTACACAATATGGAAAAATGAACTTTTTTTCGAGCGATTTTCACAAAATTTGACTCACATGTTGCTAGAGCAAGTCCACAACTACCTCTGGAGTTTCGTCCACCTTTGACCTCGGGAAAAGGCCGCCATCTTGAATTGTTAAACAAGCTACTGTGAAAAAAATGTTGCAATTAGAAGTTGTAGATTTTGAACGGCGTCCGCGTGGCCAGCTCGCAAAGTCGCGCACTGCTATTCCTCATACCTTATTATGGCCCGCAGCAGCAGTCACTGACTGCAAGGACCATATTGTTTTCACAGTTGGAAATGACGACTTCGCCGCCTTTCAGCGAGAATTTGACCCCCGCCGCATGCTCGAAAAGTCACCAAAATGTGCACACACCTGGGATAAATTGCAAATGAATTTTCCACAAAGTCAACGTCGCCCCCCCGAAGACGATGACATCACGGCCAGCGATCCCATCAAAAAAATGAATGGGCCGAAAATCGCGTATGGGGCCGAACAAAATGTACTTCAAAATACAGCCGCGAAACCAAGACACACGTGTCGGGGATACCCCAAAGATGTTTTGAAATCATTATGGGACGGCCACACGACCTACGGCTTGGCGGCCATTTTGTGGCGAACTCTGAGAATTGGCGATTTTCGTGTTTTCCCACAATATGGGGAAAAGACACTTTTGTTTGAACGATTTTCACGCAATTGCACACACTTGCTGCCAGCTCCAGTCTACAAACACCCCAGAAGTGTCGTCGACCTTTGACCTTGGGAAAAGGCCGCCATCTGGAATTTTCTCAAAAAAGCACCTTTAGCACCAGATACAAACGAAAACTCGTCGTTGGAATTTTCATCGATCGTCTCGTAACTTTTCGGGCACCAACGGCCAGCTACTCTGGACAAAATGTTGGAATTAGAAGTTGTAGATTTTGAACGGCGTGGTGAGAGCTGGTGAGAGGAGGAATGTGTTTTTCTAAGTCAGTTGATGATTCTGATCGCTATGCTAGCACTTTTAGCTACATTAGCATAGCTAGCATAGTTAGTATGATTAGCATTTTATGTAATGTGTTTTTCTGAGTCAGTTGATGATGCTGACTGCTATGCTAGCACTTTTAGCCAATTTTAGCATAGCTAGCATAGTTAGCATAAATAGCAAATGCCGTTTTGACTAACCTTTGGGCAGTGAGGGCGGTGAGGGAGGCGGTGGTGCGTAGAGTTGGGCGTGGAAGGCGGGTTGCGTCTGCGGGCCATACAACGCCGCTTGCGGCTTTAATTAGTTTTAGTTTTTATTTCCTTTTGAATTTTTGTTTTTAAATTTTTTTAGTTTTAATTAGTTTTTAGAGGCTGCTTTACTAGTTTTTATTAGTTTTTATTTTTTTAAATTGCTTCGTTTTAGTTTAGTTTTTATTAGTTTTAGTTTTTTCTTTTATTTTTTGTAAATTAGGATATTTGTCAGGTGCATGATTCAAAATCACCAGAATAAGTATTGTATAATAAAAACTCAATCAAAGATACATTTTGAAACACTTATTATTCAGAGGACACAAGGACAACTATCCTTAAATTAAAATACAACAGCCGATATCAGCATTACGTTATCTGCTCTCGCTTCTTTTTTGGGGAGGGCGGGCGACAGGCTAGCCTGTCTAGGTACTGTTGATTTGCGTTGTTGTGTGCGCTTTTTAAATGTACTTTTAGATTCGTAGGGTTTTTCCCTTTGAGGAGCGTTCCACAAATGTTGTCTCCTGCTTCGACTACAAGGCACTTACTTTTGTTTTCGACGCTGTTATATTCAAAAAAAGTCCCAAATAGGACTCTCCCGCTTTCTCCCAACTTTTAATGCAGTCATCACGCTCATGTAAAGGTCTATGACAACGCTAGCCGGCAGTGTCTGACAGACATCATGTGACGTCACAGACTACGTGATGCCGTAAAGTTCAGATTAAAGCCCTGCGCGGGACTATTTTCTTCATCCCGCTCCCGCCCGCGCCCGCTGAATTTCTGACCAATCCCGCCCGCTCCTGCAACGTATGCGTTACACTCCCGCCCACACCTGCAATATGTATGTCCACTCCCGCCCGCACCCGCAAAACTCATAGAATTTAGTCCCGCACAGTAATAGAGATGCATTGATTTTGTATCGTCTCCCGTCCCGCAGGAAAAAAACACGTATTTGTATTGATATTATTAAAGAGATTCATGTCCCTCCTCCAGCCTCATCTTTTCATGCATTCCTCTCTTGTGTAATTTGCAACTTAATTATTAAATATATTTTCACAAATCCCATTCGGTTAAAAGTGTGCGTGTGTGCGCGCGCAGACAGACGGCCTGAAGCGCGCTCTTAGTAAGAGGCGGGGCGGGGCGTTGCACACCCCCAACAACAGGTTAGATGACAGAGGCCATTGGGCGTCTCTACCTGGTGCCTTCACCAGGCGTCTCTACCTGGTGCCTTCACGGAGCTTCAGTACATAAGAATCCAACAGCCGCTCAGCCTAACGTAGTCTGCTAATATATATTGATGAGATATTCATGGCAGCACTGATCCCGCTGGGTTTTTTTCTGCCGCCCGCTCCAGCCCGCAGCACACTTCAAACCGCCCAATCCCGCGAGATTTGGGTGCAGCCCTCTAGTTCAGATACACAGTAAAACTAGCAGGGTGAAGTAAATAGACTTTATTTCAACCCAAAAGACTTATGTATTAACAAAGACGAAAACAAAGTATTTTTTGGGGTTAATATTAGTTAGTTTCAGTTAGTTTTATACACACAACAAACAGTTTTAGTTAGTTTTCGTTTTTTTTAAAACTCTCGTTTTTATTTTTATTTCAGTTAACGAAAATGTTTTTTCAGTTCTAGTTTTAGTTTTTTCGTTCGTTTTCGTTAACTATAATAACCTTGCTCTGTGGATGTTCTGCCTCTTTAGGGAAACTGGTCAGAATCCAGACATGGGGGCAGCAGAGACATTAATGCAGCCTTTGATTCAAAGACAGTAGAGACACTTCAATGACTCTATAGACCTGGACAGAGAACGTGTTGATATGATCTAGTGGTTTGATGTTCTAAATCCGAGCTGTGAAATGAGAATCAAATGACAATTTGGAGTTTCATTATTTATTTAGATTATATAAAATATGAACTGATACAATTTATTTAAGAAGTCCCGATCAGGGTTCTGAATTTTTTCCTTAATAAAGCGAAGAACCACACAGGAGATGAGAACTTTTGCTAGACTTCTGCAGAAGGAGAATCAGTCTGTGACAGCGCGAACTGTCACAGAGGAGTTCTGTCTTCCCAGTGCATCCAGTCTGTTTTTTTTGGTGACCGGGGTTGATAACATAAAAGAAGGTCATTCAATCAAGCAGTACAGGAACATCAAATTCTTGTATAGTCAGAACGTTTTAGGTCATTGTTTTCTTACTGAAAGATAGAACTTAGACAATCATA
The DNA here is from genome assembly GCA_037389245.1 of Oryzias sinensis. Taxonomy (NCBI): domain Eukaryota; kingdom Metazoa; phylum Chordata; class Actinopteri; order Beloniformes; family Adrianichthyidae; genus Oryzias; species Oryzias sinensis. The sequence goes on along the minus strand of CM074510.1, from coordinate 62,104 downwards.
TCATGGTGATAATAGCGTGTAAGCAAATGATAATTACATAACCCTAACAGTCCCAAAGTAACAGGAAAAAAATACTGTAAATGTTCTTATACATGTTTTTTAATTGGACCATTTTACATTGGAGTGAATGGAAACTGACTTGTTTGTAGAACATTCTAGCTGTGACATGACTCTAGTTATTTTGGGTTAAACCCACCAGTACAGACTGAAGGGATCTGATTGTTGCTGATTCTCCACAGACTGGACCAGCAGAGCTCAGAGACTCCCCGTGGTCCGTCTGTCCAGCAGCATCAAACACAGCTGGACTCCATCTTTTTGGTCTGTACATGAACAACAACTACTTTTCCATCATTCTTTTTTTTCTTTTTTAACTTGTTCTGTCCAACAGCTGAGCAAACAGATTAGAGCTGAAGGCCTTTTGTGTTGGACAGGTTTTACTATGACAAAAAGAGGTTATAGAACTTCGAGAAACCAAAGTGGAGATTTGTATAAACTCCTTTTTGTTTCATTATTTTCTATTTATTAGTTACATTTAGTGTGTTTGGGGAGGGAGAAAGGAATAATGTGGGGGGGGGGGGTGGAAGAGAATAAAGGGAAGAGAGGTGAGAAAGTGGGGGATACAAGCACTGATTTAAATAAGTTATTATTTTAAGCTGTAACAGTTATGCCAGATCTCCTGGAAAGACAAATATTACATCAAAGGTGAAATTCTGACACGAAGATGAGCGGAAAATATCTTTCCATCAATACACTGTGGGTTAGGAGGAGGGATGAAGCAGACAGGGAGCAGTGTGGCAGTGTTCATGCATGCTGCCGAAGTGAACCATGTGTTCATAAGGGGAACCAGATCCTCCCCAGCCCGACCAGCCAGACCAGAAGGGGAGGAAAGACCCCCAGGCCAGGAGCGCCCCTGGCGTTGTGACACCAACAGCCCGGTAGGGGGGGAGGAGGGGACTGCCCACCCACCCAGCCAGGCACAGAGAAGGCCCCCCTACAGGGGCCCCCTGGCGCCCAGAGGCATAGGCGAACCCGGCGTCTGGGCCCCCAGGCCACAGGACAGGGGCGCTTAACCGTACCAGGTGGCAGCCATGGGGGCCGCCGGGCGCCGGACACCGAGACATCCCCCCCCCCCCCCAATAACCCTGTCCTCTACAACCCTCCTCACCCGCCATATTATCTGAGCCCTCCTCCCAACTTCCCCCAATGCCCTCCCCACTCTGTGATGGGGAGGGAGAGCCCCAGAGGATCCAAGCAAGCCAGCCCTAAGGTCCGTCCCACCCATGCACTCTCGCACACATACTTACAATCTTCTGGTTGCCCCCCACCCCTCATCGCCACGCAGTAACCCCCTCTGGCCGACTGACCCCCCAACGCCGCACACCCAACCACCACCACCTAGATGAATTAGGGTGTCTTATATGCAAGTAAAAGCGGGATTGGAGGGCGGGTGCCGACATGACCCAGAGAGAGATGCCCCCAGTGAGCCCGGCCAGTAAAACCCACCCATCCAGTTCCTGGAGCCCTATGTGCCTGTGTGCAACATTTGTTTGGGTAGGAGTGGGGAGGAGCAGGTAGATGGGCCCACCCGGGGGAAGAAGGCTCCCACGAGTGACCGGTCCCCCAGCCGACCGCGGTAGGCGCCCCCCCCCCTGGCCAGGCATGCCACCCTGGGAGGGGTGAGAGACAGTCAGCAAAGAAGGGCGCCCCCTAAGAAAATTAATGGAGAGCCCAAAATAGATTAAAAATAATAATAATCATAGATAAGGAAATAGTAATACTACTACTACTACTACTACTACTACTAGTAGTACTACTACTAGTACTACTAGTACTACTACTACTACTACTACTACTACCAATAACAATAACAATAACAATAATAATAATAAAAGAAAACGAAATAAAGAAATAAATTCAAAGAAAAGAAAACCCACCCAAGGGAACTCCTTTACCCCCAACATCGACAAGCCACCCAGCACGGCACCTGGCTGCCATTCCCGGTCAGTCACACTGCCTACCCCACGCCCAGAAGGCACCAGGCCAGGAACCCCTGCCAAGTTGCCCGCAGAGTGCGCGCCCCCCACCCAAGCATCAGAGCCCCGAGGCCGCGAGAACAGCAGGCCTGGCAGAACCCACCACCCCAAACGCACCCCGGCCCACCCAACCAGCCAGGACCCGGCTCAACCCATCACCATCCCACCCCTACTAGGTGATGTGACTAACCAGCTGGAGCCAGGGAGAGTCTCAAGCCGACAGGTGTTTTGTGGAGGACATCATCTCTAAACTAATATGCTCGGACATGAGGTTTCTGTAGTGATTGATGCTAAGATTATTTTTAGATTTCCAGTTAAGGAGGATAGTTTTCTTTGGGATACATACAGCGGCGAGAACCATATAAGACTTGTTAGATTCTATGTTGATGTTATTCAGGTCACCTAATAAGCAAAATTTGGGGCATGCAGGAATCTTATGATTAAACCAAATTGATAAATCTTTGCAGACCTTACGCCAGATTCTGTCCACAGTCGTCTCCATGCTGCACTTTGGACACCAGTGGACTGTCAGTGTGTCCAACATGGAGCTGATGTTTGGCTCCATGACTTCACTCTGATTGGCTCATTCATCTGGAATTCTGTTGCAGCTGCTGGAGGACAACATTGTCACTTTTGTTAAGAAGGAGCTGAAGAAGATCCAGAAGCTTCTGAGTCACATGGAGGATGAGGAGGAGCTGGAGGATGAAGATGAAGAGCAGAGGAGCAGCAGAGAGTCACTGACGAAGATCACAGTGAACTTCCTGAGGAGAATGAAGCAGGAGGAGCTGGCTGATGGACTGCAGAGCAGTAAGAGGATTTCTCTGAAGGTTTCAGCTGCTGAGAAATGAAGATTTACTGATGTCTGAACACATGGAACCACAGGGATTCAAACCCTCAACATTCAGGGCTGCAGAGAGTTGATTTACTGTTTGTTGTCTTCATTCAGGATCTGCTGCTGGAGTTTGCCAACATAAAGTCCAATCTAGTCTGAAGAAGAAGTTTCAGTGTGTGTTTGAGCGGATGACCAAAGCAGGAAACCCAACCCTTCTGAATGAGATCTACACAGAGCTCTTCATCACAGAGGGAGGAAGAGGAGAGCTGAATGAAGAACATGAGGTCAGACAGATTGAAGCAGCATCCAGGAAAGCAGACAGAGCAGAAACAAGCATCAGACAAGAAGAGCTCTTCCAACTCCCAGCTGGAAGACAAGAACCAATCAGAACCGTGATGACTAAGGGAGTGGCTGGCATCGGGAAAACAGTCTTAACACAGAAGTTCACTCTGGACTGGGCTGAAGGCAAAGCCCACCAGAACCTCCACTTCACATTTCCATTCACTTTCAGAGAGCTGAATGTGCTGAAAGAGGAGAAGTTCAGCTTGGTGGAACTTGTTCATCACTTCTTCCCTGAAACCAAACAAGCAGGAATCTGCAGCTTTGAAGACTTCCAGGTCCTCTTCATCTTTGATGGTCTGGATGAGTGGCGACTTCCTCTGGACTTCCACAAGACTTGGATCTTAAATGACCCTAGAAAGTCCACCTCAGTGGCCGATCTGCTGACAAACCTCATCAGGGGGAACCTGCTTCCCTCTGCTCTCCTCTGGATAACCACACGACCTGCAGCAGCCAATCAGATTCCTCCAGGATATGTTGACATGGTGACAGAGGTCAGAGGGTTCAATGATCCACAGAAGGAGGAGTACTTCAAGAAGAGGTTCAGAGATGAAGAGCAGGCCAACAGGATCATCTCCCACATCCAGAGATCCAAAAGCCTCCACATCATGTGCCACATCCCAGTCTTCTGCTGGATCACTGCTACAGTTCTGGAGGATCTGCTGAAGAGCAGAGAGGGAGGAGAGCTGCCCAAGAGCCTGACTGAGATGTACATCCACTTCCTGGTGGTTCAGGCCAAAGTCAAGAAGGTCAAGTATGATGGAGGAGCTGAGACAGATCCTCACTGGAGTCCAGAGAGCAGGAAGATGATGGAGTCTCTGGGAAAACTGGCTTTTGAGCAGCTGCAGAAAGGAAACCTGATCTTCTATGAATCCGACCTGACAGAGTGTGGCATCGATATCAGAGCAGCCTCAGTGTACTCAGGAGTGTTCACACAGATCTTTAGAGAGGAGAGAGGCCTGTACCAGGACAAGGTCTTCTGCTTCATCCATCTGAGTGTTCAGGAGTTTCTAGCTGCTCTTCATGTCCACCTGACCTTCATCACCTCTGGACTCAACCTCATGGAGGACGAAGAATCACAGATCTCTCTGTCTGAACAGAGAAGTCCAGTCCAGTTCTACCAGAGTGCTGTGAAGAAGGCCTTACAGAGTCCAAACGGACACCTGGACTTGTTCCTCCGCTTCCTCCTGGGTCTTTCACTGCAGACCAATCAGAGTCTCCTACGAGGTCTGCTGACTCAGACAGGAAGTAGCTCACAGACCAATCAGGAAACAGTCCAGTTCATCAGGAAGAAGATCAGTGAGGATCTGCCTGCAGAGAAAAGCATCAACCTGTTCCACTGTCTGAATGAACTGAATGATGGTTCTCTAGTGGAGGAGATCCAACAGTTCCTGAGGTCAGGACGTCTCTCCACAGAGAAACTGTCTCCTGCTCAGTGGTCTGCTCTGGTCTTCATCTTACTGTCATCAGAAGAAGATCTGGAAGAGTTTGACCTGAAGAAATACTCTCCGTCAGAGGAGGCTCTTCTGAGGCTGCTGCCAGTGATCAAAGCCTCCAAGAGTTCTCTGTAAGAACTCTCAGGAAAATCACCTTCAGTCAACAAATGAATCTGATGGAAACATGAAAGATTCAATAACTGATGTCTGTCTTTGTTTCCTTCAGACTGAGATGGTGTAATCTGTCAGAGAGAAGCTGTGCAGCTCTGTCCTCAGTTCTCAGCTCTCAGTCCTCCAGACTCAGAGACCTGGACCTGAGTTCCAACAACCTGCAGGATTCAGGAGTGAAGCTACTGTCAGCTGGACTGGAGAGTCCACACTGTAAACTGGAAGCTCTCGGGTCAGTTTGATTTAAATGTTGATTCTCTGTTTTAGGAGAAAGTGTCAGATAGACGTCACTGAAAAAGTAACAACAGTAGGTAGAATAAAAACATCAGTTCAGTTCAAAACCCCATCTGGGTGTAATCTGATTACCTTTTTTTCTTGCATGTTTTTCCAAACTAGACTAAACAGGAGAACCTAAGTCCATCCAGGTGTTGATATCTGGGAGAAGTTAATGTTCTGTGTTCTTTGAAAGAAAACATGAATCAATCCCAGAACTGCAGATTTCAATGGACAAACAGTTGTAGCAGATTTCTGACCCACAGAGCAGCAGCTCCTTATGAAGAGATATGTTAAACTTCAACAGACTGACAGGTCTTTTTTTGAACACACTTCATTCAAATATGAAGATCAGTTAATGACTTTTACAACAAGAAAATGAAAGAACAAGTGGCATCTCAGCAAAAATGAAAGCATCAAGAGGAGTCTCTTGGAAACATTTTTCCATAAAAAACATATTACCATAAATAATAAATAAATAATAAAACAATAATTAAATAACAGAAGAAATATTCCAATGTGTATACCAATTATGAGTGCATAAGCCACCCATAAAAGTAAACAAAACTGTCCCATTGCAAATACACATTTTTCGAAAATGTACCCATCCGGCCAGCCAAAGTGTTCAGTCACATAAGTCATAGAACATCTCTGACCTCAAGTGAAGTTTAGCAGTTATTTCTTTCCATCAAATGAACTTTCCTCAAAGCCTCCGTCCACTGTTCAAGAGTCGAAGGTGAGGTTTTAAGCCAAGAGCTGGTGATCATCTTTTTGACACTAGTAGAAAAAATTTGCATAAGTTTAGCTTTTCTCTTTTCTTCTCTATACTTTCTTCAGGAAGGATAACTATTATATAGCAAAATGGATTTAATGGCAAATTGACCTGTACTATAACTTTAATATTGTATTGAATTCCTTGCGACTTTACAATGTGATGATGTCATTTGAAAATGTTTTTTACAATGTAGGATTCAAGATGAAGAAATATTTAATCTGACATTTTTGAAATCAAAGCTTTAAATCAAAGCAAAAATCTATTGAAATTTGAACTGCTTTGTTTTTTGTTTCAATAATTCAAATGAAAATTCATTTTACATCTACCAGTTCTCTTTCATCCATCCATCCATCCATCCATCCATCCATCCATCCATCTTCCTCCGCTTATCCGGGACCGTGTCGCGGGGGCAGCAGACTGAGCAGAGATGCCCAGACTTCACTCACCCCAGCCACTTCCCCCAGCTCCTCTGGGGGGACCCCGAGGCGTTCCCAGGCCAGCCGAGGAACGTAGTCTCTCCAGCGTGTCCTGGGTCTTCCCCGGGGCCTCGGCCCAGTGGGACATGCCCGGAACACCTCTCCAGGGAGGTGTCCAGGAGGCATCCGGACTAGATGCCTGAGCCACCTCAACTGGCTCCTTTCGATATGGAGGAGAAGCGGTTCTACTCCGAGCTCTCCGTGGGTGACCGAGCTTCTCACCCGATCTCTAAGGGAGCGCCCAGCCACCCTACGGAGGAAGCTCATTTCAGCCGCTTGTATTCGGGACCCCGTTCTTTCGGTCATGACCCATAGCTCATGACCATAGGTGAGTACTGGAACGTAGATCAACCGGTAAATTGAGAGCTTTGCTTTTTGGCTCAGCTCTCTCTTCACCACGACGGACCGATAGAGCGACCGCATAACTACGGACGCCGCTCCGATCCGCCTGTCAATCTCACGCTCCGATCTTCCCTCACTCGTGAACAAGACCCCAAGGTATTTAAACTCCTCCACCTGGGGCAAGGACACTCCGCCCACCGAGAGATGGCAAACCTTTCTCCGGTCAAGGACCATGGCCTCAGATTTAGCTGTGCTGACCCTCATCCCAGCCGCTTCACACTCGGCCGCAAACCGCCCCAATGCACGCTGGAGGTCCGATGAAGCCAACAGGACAACATCATCTGCAAAAAGCAGAGAGGAAATCCTGTGGTCCCCAAACCAGATCCCTTCCGGCCCCTGGCTGCGCCTAGAAATTCTGTCCATAAAAACTATGAACAGAACCGGTGATAAAAGGCAGCCCTGCCGGAGTCCAACGTGGACCGGGAACAGGTCTGACTTACTGCCGGCTATGCGAACCAAGCTCCTACTCCGGTCATACAGAGACCGGACAGCCCTCAGTAAGGCTCCCCGGACCCCATACTCCCAGAGCACCCCCCACAGGATGCCACGGGGGACGAGGTCAAACGCCTTCTCCAAATCCACAAAACACATATGGACTGGATGAGCGAACCCCCACAATCCCTATATAGGATGTAGAGCTAGTCCACTGTTCCATGACCAGGACGGAAACCGCACTGTTGTTCCTGAATCCGAGGTTCGACTATCGGACGGACTCTCTTCTCCAGTACCCTGGCATAGACTTTCCCAGGGAGGCTGAGGAGTGTAATTCCCCCATGGTTGGAACACACCCTCCGGTCCCCCTTCTTAAAGAGGGGAACCACCACCCCTGTCTGCCAGTCCAGTGGTACGGTCCCGACCGCCACGTGATGCTGCAGAGACGTGTCAGCCAAGACACTCCCACAGCATCCAGAGACTTGAGGTGCTCAGGGCGGACTTCATCCACCCCCGGGGCCTTGCCACCAAGGTGCTCGTTGACTACCTCAGTGACTTCAGCCCGGGTAATAGACAGCCCCCCCCCAAACTCCTCATTCTCCGCTTCTTCAAAAGAAGGCGTGTCAGTGTGATTGAGGAGATCCTCGAAGTACTCCTTCCACCGCCCGACAATGTCCCCAGTCGAAGTCAACAGCTCCCCACCTGCACTGAAAATGGTGCCTGTGGAGAACTGCTTACCCCTCCTGAGTCGTCGGATGGTTTGCCAGAATTTCTTCGAGGCCAACCGATAGTCCTTCTCCATGGCTTCACCGAACTCCTCCCAGGACTGAGTTTTCGCCTCCGCAACAGTCCGGGCCGCAGCTCGCTTAGACTGCCGGTACCTGTCAGCTGCCTCTGTTGTCCCGCAGGCCAGCCAGGCCTGGTAGGACTCCTTCTTCAGCTTGACGGCATCCCTTACTTCCGGTGTTCACCACCGGGTTCAGGGGTTACCGCCGCAACAGGCACCAGAGACCTTGCGACCACAGCTCCGAGCAGCAGCAGAGACAATGGAGGTGGAAAACATGGTCCACTCGGACTTAATGTCCCCAACCTTCCTCGGTACCTGTTTGAAGTTCTCCCGGATGTGGGAGTTAAAGACTTCCCTGACGGAGGGCTCAGCCAGACATTCCCAGCAGACCCTCACAGTACGTTTGGGTCTTCCAAGTCTTTCCGGCCTCCTTCCCCGCCAGCGAATCCAACTCACCACCAGGTAGTGATCGGTGGACAGCTCCGCCCCTCTCTTCACCCGAGTGTCCAAGACAGGGCCGAAGGTCGCCTGAAACAACTACAAAGTCAATCATTGACCTCCTGCCTAGGGTGTCCTGATGCCAGGTGTATTGATGGACGCCCTTGTGCTCGAACATGGTGTTCGTTATGGACAAACTATGACGAGCACAGAAGTCCAATAACAAAACACCACTCGGGTTAAGATCAAGGGGGGGCGTTCCTACCAATCACACCCCTCCAGGTGCCACTATCATTGCCCACGTGGGCATTGAAGTCCCCCAGGAAGACAATGGAGTCCCCCAGTGGGGCACTTTCCAGTACCCCTTTGAGAGACACCAAGAAGGCCCGGTACTCCGAACTGCTGTTCGGCCCGTAAGCCGAAACCACAGTTAGAGACCTGTACCCCACCCGGAGGTGGAGGAACATGACCCTCTCGTCCACCGGGGTGAACTCCAACACTTGGCGGCTGAGTTGGGGGGCTCACAAGTAAGCCCACGCCAGCCCGCCGCCTCTCACCTTGGGCAACTCCAGAGTGGTAGAGTCCAACCCCTCTCTAAGGACTGAGTTTCAGAGCCCAGGCTATGTGTGGAGCTAAGCCCGACTATATCTAGACGGTATCTCTCAACCTCTTGCACCAGCTCAGGCTCCTTCCCTCCCAGAGAGGTGACGTTCCATGTCCCAAAAGCCAGGTTCCATGATCGGGGTTTGGGCCACCGAGGCACCCGCCCTCGACTGCCACCCAAACCACATTGCACCGGTCCCTTTTGGGGTCTCCTTCGGGTGGTGGGCCCACGGGAGAGTGGTCCCACGTTGCTCCTTCGGGCTGTGCCCGACCGGGGCCCGTGGGAAGAGCCCCAGCCACCAGGCGCTCGCCTGCGAGCCACGACCCTGGGCCTGGCTCCAGAGCGGGGCCCCGGTGACGCCAATCCGGGCGATGTAATCGGGTCCTTGTTCTTTCTTGTCATCAGGGGGTTCTGAACCGCTCTTTGTCTGGCTTGCACCTAGGAACTGTCTCCCATGGGACACCCTACCAGGGGCTTAAGCCCCAGACAGCTTAGCTCCTGGGATCACACGAGCTCTCAAACTCCTCCACCACATTAAGGTGGCGGTTCACGGGGTAGTTCTCTTTCATTTTAAAGTCATTTGAAATTTATTGCATTTCCATTCACCTTCAGGTATTTGGGTCAAAGTCCAAAAGAAATTGCTCCCCCCCCCTGCATAATGGATTTTCAATTACAGGTCATCACAATTTTTCAGCCCAAAAGGACATCTGTCAGTCTGTCATCAGGGCGGGTCCCACCTGATTGAATGGACCAAGTTCCTGGACCTCCAGCTGCATCACTGCTCCTGAACACACTTTTCTTGTCATGGTTTGAGTTTCTTTTGTATTGGTTTTTGCTTTCTGTCTTGTTCTGTTTCCTGTTTTATTTTGAAAGTCTCCTGTCTTGTCTGTTTTCTTGAGTTTTACTTCCTTTGGTCCCCATCAGCCCTGATCGTGTCCACCTGTGTCTTGTCTGCCCTGTCTGTATTTAAGTCTTGTCTCTGCCTTCCTCCTGTGTTGGTCCATTAGTTATTCCTGTCTGGTGTTCATGTTTTTGCCATGTTCCATGTTTTTGCCATGTTCCATGTTTCTCGCCACGCCATGCCACAGTGAGTTTTAGTTTTGTTTTGTCTTGTCATCCTGCTCGGCAGTGCCTTTTGTTTGTTTTTTTGTAATTAAACCCACTAGCCCTGATCCTCATGCCTCCGTCTCTGCATCTGGGTCCAACCGGCTCTCGAGCCATCCTCCATCATGACATTTCTGTCTGATTGCAGGTTGGAGAACTGCAGTTTGTCAGAGATCAGCTGTGAAGTTCTGGTCTCAGCTCTAAAGAAAAACCCGTCTAATCTGACAGAACTGGACCTGAGCGAGAACCAGAACCTGGAGGATTCTGGAGTTCTTCATCTGTGTGGTTTTCTGGAGAGTCCAGACTGCAGACTGCAGACTCTGAGGTCAGCCTCCATGTTTCAGTTGAGTTCAGATCAATATGATGAGTACAGATGACTGAATGATGACATCACTACAGCAGGATGATTTTTAACCGGATTCTAGAATCAACTGGGATCCAATGGAGCAAAACTAACACAGGAGTGATGTGATCTCTTCTGTTAGTTCCTGCTAACAATCTAGCTGCTGCGTTCTGAACAAGCTGGAGACTTCTTAAGGAGCTCTTAGGACACGCTGCTAACAAGGAGTTACAGTAGTCCAGTCTAAACATAACAAGTGCATGGATGAGTTTTTCAGCATCACTCTTAGAAAGTATATTTCTGATCTTAGCAATACTGAGCAGGTGAAAAAAATGCAGTTTTACACGCCTGAGGTATGTGAGCCTTAAATGATAAATCCTGGACAAATAAAAAAAAGCTCTCCAGAACTTCCACCCAGGCTGCATGGTGGTGCAGTGGTTAGCGCTCTTGTTTCACAGCAAGAAGGCCCCTGGTTGAAGTCCCAGCTGGGGGCTAGAAACAGAACATCAATGGGGGACCTTTCTGTGAGGAGTTTGGATGTTCTCCCTGTGCAAGCGTGGGTTTTCTCCGGGGACTCTGGCTTCCTCCAACCGACTAAAAAAAATGCTTCACTCTAAATTGTCCAGAGATGTGAGAGTTAAGGGGCGCCAGTCTGCGACAGACTGTCTACAATAGCCCCTTCCTTTGCCCACGAGTGGCCGGGGTAGGCTCCCGCAGCCCTGTGACACCAAAAGGGACAAAACAGTTTGGAAGATGACTGAATGAATAAACTTATCCCTCGGTAAATGGTCTTGTTGAAGTGACGATCTCCTCTGTCACAATAAAACCTACTTTCACAGCAGCTTCACTTTGTGATTCTGCACAGCTGAAAAGTGTCTGAAGTTTTGGATTCTTCTCCAACTCTTATTTTTTCTGGATCTTCCACTCTGACAAAAAGGGGGTTTGACAGAAAATGCACTTTTTTCATAATTCTGCCTTCTAGTGATTCATTTTTGTATTGTATCACGTGCGCTTGTGTTCCTTGCTAGCTGCCATTTTTTCATGTCTGCTCATTGTGAAAGATGGTCAGACTGATTTTACTTCAAAAAAAACACAAGCTTAATTCTTCAGACCTTGTTGTGTCTGTGACCTTCAGACACTCAAATATTGCATCGCTCTGTCATTTCTCTCCCATCAAATGTGCCGTTAACTATCTGAACTAGTTCAGCAGCAGTCCTGGTCATGAGTTCTTCAGGGTCAAACTGTAATCCCAGTTCTTTTTTTTTAGATTCTTTAACACAGAGGAGGATTTTATGTGCTAGAGGTTCTTAACAGGGTTCTGTCTGATTTAGCTTTGATGTTGGAACATTCTTCAGAGCCTCTTTTACAATTTTTCATGAATCAGAATCTTTGTTTTCTTGAATCTTCATCCTCTGTAAAATATCTGCAGGGGGTTTAAACTTTCTTTGTTCATTTGATTTATTGTCGGATCCATTAAAATGTGACCGAGATTTTTCTATTGATGTTTTTTTTACCGATAATTTAAAGTGATTTTCAATTCACAATTAACAATTTGTTGTTCATTGTCAATTCAAAGCTTTAAATCAAAGCAAAAATCTATTTAAATTTGAACTTTTTGTTTTTGTTTCAATAATTCAAATGAAAATTCATTTTACATCTACCAGTTCTCTTTCATTTTAAAGTCATTTGAAATTTATTGCATTTCCATTCACCTTCAGGTTTTTAGGTTCAAAGTCCAAAAGAAATTGCTCCCCCCTCCCCCTGCATAATGGATTTTCAAATACAGGTCATCACAATTTTTCTGCCTAAAAGGACATCTGTCAGTCTGTCATCAGGGCAGGTCCCACCTGACTGAATGGACCAAGTTCCTGGACCTCCAGCTGCATCACTGCTCCTGAACACACTTTGCTGTCTGATTGCAGGTTGCAGAACTGCAGTTTGTCAGAGATCAGCTGTAAAGCTCTGGTCTCTGCTCTGAAGAAAAACCCGTCCAATCTGACAGAACTGGACCTGAGCTGGAACTACCTGGAGGATTCAGGAGTTCTTCATCTATGTGGTTTTCTGGAGAGTCCAGACTGCAGACTGCAGACTCTGAGGTCAGCCTCCATGTTTCAGTTGAGTTCAGATCAATATGATGAGTACAGATGACTGAATGATGACATCACTACAGCAGGATGACTGACCCCCCCATTACCATCTTACCGTATGCTGCTGACTGCACTCGTTGTGACTCTGAGGCTTCTTTCCTTTTTTTTTCTTTTTTCACAAAAGTACGTGTGTAAATCAGCTGAGCACAACTCATGTGATATTTGTTCTTTTGTACTTATTCCCCCAAACATCATTACAGTAGGTGAGGTAGGGAGAGCAATTAGTTAAATGTTTTTGATTACTAGCTAGCCTGACAATAAGTCTGTCCAAAGAAGAATGTTTTAAGCCTAACTTTGAATGTAGAAACTGTGTCGGCCTCTCTTACATGAGCTGGGAGTTTATTCCATAAGACAGGGGCTTGTTGGCTAAACGTCCATGTCTCAGTTGTGTTCAGATCAATGACTGACTGATGACATCACTACATAACAATGACTGACCCTCCCATTCCCACCTTACCGTATGCTGCTGCCGACTGCACTCTCTGTGACTCTGAGGCTCCTATTTATTTTTTCACCAAGGTATTTACATATATCAGGTGTGCACAAATCATGTGATATTTGCATGTCCAGCTGTGCAGTATCAGTCATGTCAGGACTTTCATCCACAGATAACTAGCTGGGACACTAAGTGCAATGAACAGTGAATCGAACAATTATGTGACAAACATGATAAAAAGACCAATAAAACACTGCAAGATTTTTATACTCTTCTCTTTGTTACATTTTGTTCTTTATCTTATTTATGAACCTTTTTAGTTTTGTTGTTTTGGTGAACTTTTATTTCACCCTGACTGGAGAGCTGCAGCAGAAAAATTCCAATATACCTGTTTTACATGTATAAATGGCAATAAACTCTTAATCTTATCTTAACTTTAACCTTGAAGGCAAGGGCTTTACTATTACGTATCTTCAGTTCTCCTCGGTGGAGCAGTTTCTCACGCTGTCAATAACTGTCTCTCTGTCTATGGTGGCTCTGAGTCTGAGTGGAGCTCCAAAGACAGAAGCAACAGTTTAGAACCTCGTATTGCAAGACAATTAGTACAACAATTGTACTACTGGCATGGGGGCTTTTTTCTTGTATTTCTACCAAAGATTTATACAAATAAAAACTTGAAATAAAAAAGAGCAGGGAACTAGGGTACTTTTTAAGAAGACAGGGCAGCTGATCAAGCCCCCCTAGGGTCTTACGTGTGCACATGGCTGCCTCCAGGTGATCTATTTTTGTATTTAATCATAACAGCCTGAAAAGGTTCTTGTATTGTGTGATCTTGTGTTCCTCACAAAACAAGCTTCTTTTTGCGAGCTGGTGTATTCATGTCTGCTCTTTGAGAGAGACAGCAACAGAAGCCCAAGAAGCAGAGAGCTTCTCATGGTATTCAAGACTTAGAAACAAACCCAGATGCTAAAACCCGGAAGGATAACAGGAGAGTTTTTTGGTAAGAAGTTTGATTTACTTTTCTTGCAGGTGATTTTCCAAAGGCGGGATCTTTCATTCGAGATTACAGGTGAGTGGCAGGAAGACGTGGACGGAGGGCTCTTGTGGACGGGCTTGATCTGGGAAAACGTGAAACGTGGGATGTACCTCGAGAGTCGAGGGCAGCTTGAGGCGGACGCAGATGGGGTTGATTATCCGGTCGATGGTGTAGGTGTCATGACCATAGAACGACTGAGACCCAGATGCTGAAACCCGGAATGAGACACAGGACAGAGATGTCTTGGCGAGAAGGTGGATTTAATATGATGGCCAGACAGGTAGGTAACAGTTACTGGAAGTCCGAGAATGTAACTACGGCTCGTGGCGTCACTGGTGGATCTGCTTGTTCGGGTCTGGAGTCGGCAGCGTGGGTCCGTCTCGTGAGACAGCTGGTTCGGCAGAGGCTCGTGGTGAGGATGGAGGGAACAGACCAGAAGGGGAGTCCGGATTACGGCTGCTGTGGGTGACCACTCGTGGCTGAGGTTTCCTGGAGACAGGTAAGACAGCATAAGTTAATTACTTGGCTTAAGGCAAGGCAACGAAGCATGAACTTGACGTGAGGCCAAATATGCACCATCAGGGGCAACGGACTGGCGTTGAATGAAGATCCTGGAGCTCCTTAAGAAGGCAGGTGTGGCGACGAGGTGAGTGGAAACAGCTGGGGATAATCAGGATCCAAGCAGAGAGGAGAGGGGGGAGGAGTCTGACAGAGGCACCATGACAGTAGGGTCCAATATAACGAGGAGCCAGTTTGGGGGAGGTCGCCTAAATGGGGATGTTCCTCGACGAGAGCCAAATCCCTTGACCTGGACGGTAGGTGGGTCCTACCACCCTGTGGTGATTGGCGATCTGGCAGTTGCTCTCCTTGGTGCAGAGGAGAACCGCCCTGGTCTGGTGTGGTCTGTTGTATTTTCTGGAAAGAGCATCGGGTTTAATATTACGACTGCCAAGAGGGTAAGTGATTATGAAGTCAAAACGGTCAAAAAACAGACACCAGCGAGCTTGGCGAGAGTTGAGATGTTTGGCAGATCGCAAATACGCCAGGTTTTTGTGGTCTGTCCACACAATAAATGGATGAACAGCCCCCTCCAGCCAATGTCGCCACTCTTCCAAAGCTAGTTTTATGGCCAATAATTCGCGATTGCCCACGACGTTATTCTGTTCGGCGGGAGTACGTTTCCGGGAGCAGTAGGCACATGGTTTAAGTTTTCCAGATGAGGCTTCTCTTTGGGACAAGACAGCTCCGACACCGGAATCAGAGGCGTCCACCTCCACAATAAATTGTCTATGAACGTCAGGTTGTATGAGTATGGGTGTGGAGATGTAGAGGTCTTTAAGTTTCTTGAAGGTGGCATCGGCATTGGAGTTCCAGGTATATGGTTTGAGAACCGAATTGAGTTGGGTGAGAGGAGCGGCAATGGAACTGAAATTGAGAATGAATCGTCTATAAAATTTGCAAAACCTAAGAATTGCTGTAACTATTTTCGAGATTCTGGCACCTCCGAATTGGCGACTGCTTCAACCTTGGCAGGATCGGGACGAATACGGCCTGCTTCTATGATGTAATCTAAAAATGAGATGGATGGAACATGGAACTCGCACTTTTCTGCCTTGACGAATAGCCGATTTTCGAGGAGTCTTTCTAGAACAAGACAGACGTGATGTTTACGTTGTAAGTATGTATGCATTTCCCATTCCTTTAGTTTGGCATAAGACTCTGTGCAATTCCATGAGACAAACTTCCATAAAAGTTTGTGTAATAACTACCCCAAACACCAAATTCATCAAGGTTGGATAGAATTTAAATGTATATCAGTGTGTAATCACATGAAGTGTATTTCAGAGGCATTCCATATTCAGACTTACAAGTATGACTGCTATGTGTGACCCGGCACCATTGACCGTTTGGCCGCTCCCTTTCGAGTACAGCGTCAAGCGCCAACCTGTAGACGACGCAACTTAACATACAAATCCAAAGCTTCCACTGGCATAATGATGAAAGCTTAAGTGACATCCATAATTTAAAAGCTTCCATCTGAGAACTATGAACGAGCTTAGTGCTATGATTTCGATGCTTCCCTCCGGCACCTATGATACAAGCCTAAGTAACCTCAAATTTCGAGCTACATGCATATTGCAACACTGCTTATGAACGTCCTAATTTTGAAGCTTCTACCTGGCAATATAGTTTTCTTTAAAATCTAGTCTTAGATTTTGTAAGCCATTTTGATGCTAACATACTGGTTAATTAAAGTAAGAAAACTAATTGAAACTCAGGAGGTTTACCACCCTATCACTTTCAGTGCAGAGTAGGTACGTGAAGTGCAGTCGTCGTTGCAGCTCCAGATATTGTTGAAGGGGCAACAATCTGCAGGGAAGCTGCACAACGAGCAGAAACTGTGGAACTTGGAAGCCATCCGACTTTGTCGAGGGTTTTACATCATCCTCTAGAAACTGAATTGCTGACCGGGGAGTATGGGTCAAAGCCTCAAGAAGCGAGGCATGCTCAGGAAGCAATGCATAGATAAAAACAAAGCAGTATTATTCTTGGCAATGAATACATAAATAATTTAGAACTGATCAGTTTAGAATGCTCAAGATAAAAGGGGATAACGTGCTTTTAAGAACAACTCTGAGAAGTGAAAGCAAGTAGTGAGTTTAAAGCGAAGGTCCTATTTGTGTATTCATCGCACCATAGAAACGATCAGAGAACAGATTCTGACAAGAAACGACAGTTAATATGGACCAAAAAGTTTATCTTTCCAACATCCTTACGTGGTTTTATCACCCTCTCACGGTGGAAAAAGTATTATCTGAGCTTCTTTATCCACTAAATCATCTTCAAATGGACACACCATGCTGCTTCACCTCTCTGAAAACAAACTAACCTTCAACTAAACCTGCTCCAGACCAGTTTACGTTCACAGCATGAGTTGCTATGGCAACTTAACATACCCTAAAACGTACATCCTTTTTGGAAACGAAAGCTGAGGTTATCAACTTCCTTAGCCTCAAATTTACCCTGAACCATGGTTCGACCAAACGAAGCATTTGGCGCGTCATATGTCATCAACCACGTGATCTGTGCTAGATGACACACACCCCGAAACATTGTGCCAAACCACTCTGCTTCATGAAACTGAAACACGCGCCGAAGCACCGTGTCAAACGGGCCATCCCTAGTATTTTGCATTAGTTCTTTGTAGTTTGTGGTTTTGTGCCCACTCTGTTTAGTCTTTTGGTTTGTAGTTATGTTAAGTGAAGCAGTAGGTATGAACTGCCATTTTCTTTAGTACTTGTTTTCTGTTTTTGTTAGGTTATGAAGGTTAGTGTTTGTCTTTGTTTTCCCTTTTCCTTTGTAAAGGTAAGAAAACAAGATTTCAGTTAGGGGGTGTTTTGTTTGTTATTTTGGCCTTGGTTCACCCTGAAGCCTTTTTGCTTCACTTTTAGTTCTTGTTGGTGGTTGTTTATTTATTTGTAAATAAATATGTCTTACTTTTGTGTCACGGTGGAGGGGTGGCTCGACAGCCGGTAGGACCCAGAATGCAGAGGCGGGAGGCCAACGGGTTCAGGACTGAAGGGTTTAATACAAAACAAAAGGCGCTGCTGAGCAGGATGACGAAACAAAAACAAAAACTCACTGTGGCGTGGCGAGAAACATGGACCATGGCATGACATGAACACCAGACAGGAATAATGGACCAACACAGGAGGAAGGCAGAGACAAGACTTATATACAGACAGGGCAGACAAGACACAGGTGAACACGATCAGGGCAGATGGGGACCAAAGGAAGTAAAACTCAAGAAACAAGACAAGACAGGAAACCTTTAAAAATAAAACAGGAAACAGAACTTAACATGACAGAACAAGACAGAAAGCAAAAACCAATACAAAAGAAACTCAAACCATGACATTTTGTATGGAGACATTTCTTTGGTGTTTTGTTGATTTTAAACTTAGGTAGCCAAAAACTTTACTTTTTTATGTAATGCAGACCACAGAAGAGGGCGTAAGAGTTCAAGTGTAAACTTCGATTTTTTTATTTATTTATTTTTATTTGGAAACCCCATTAGATTCCACAAAGTGGTCACTAGTCTGCCTTGGGGTCCACTAACATAAAATAAATAGATATCGGAAACATTGATGACGTCACAGATGTGGAAATCTGCTCTCTAAGGCCGCCTTTACACTGCTTGGTTCAAGTGATCCAATTCCAATTTTTTCCTCTCATGTGGCACAGATCGGATATGACCGGTGAACGTGTAAGCAGGTGGATTCCGATTTTCTCAGATCGGTTTCAGGCCTCTCTCATATGTGGAAATAAATCGGAAACGAATCGGATACGTGCATTTCCGTGTGCCATGTAAGCAGACAAATCGGAAGGTTCAACACTTGGATCAAACTGTTAGTACAGCACGTCTGCAAACACTTCCTCATTCAAAACTCAGAGAGAGCCAAGCAGGCCTCTTTTTTTCCTCTCCCGCGCATCCCCTCAGGAGCGCCCAAGGCAACGCCTCCTTACGTCGCTGCGCTGCCTCCATGACAACCGCAGTCACAAAAGTCAGAAGGAAGTCCGCGGAAGGCAGAAATGCTGCTACGTAATCCTCAGAACATCTACGTTTGATTGTTACAGCATTGTATAGTGTAAATGCAAACATCGGACACGGATCACTTTTAAAAGATGATGAAAGCGGTTCGTCAAAAAAATCGGATATAGTCAGAAAATCGGATATGGGCATCAAGACCTGCAGTGTAAATGCAGCCTAATTTAAGATTCACACTTCAAGCCAGATCAATCTGTTGACTTTGATTCTTCAGACCTTGTTGTGTCTGTGACCTTCAGACACTCAAATATTGCATTGCTCTGTCATTTCTCTCCCATCAAATGTGCCGTTAACTATCTGAACTAGTTCAGCAGCAGTCCTGGTCATGAGTTCTTCAGGGTCAAACTGTAATCCCAGTTTTTTTTTTAAATCTCTTTAACACAGAGGAGGATTTTATGTGCTAGAGGTTCTTAACAGGGTTCTGTCTGATTTAGCTTTGATGTTGGAACAGTTTTCATGAATCTTTGTTTTCTTGGATCTTTATCCTCTGTAAAACATCCGCAGGGGGTTTTGTTTGTTCACTTGATTTTTTTTGTCGGATCCATTAAAATGTGACAGAGATTTTCCTATTGGTGTTTTTTTTTTTACCCATAATTTAAAGTAATCTTCAATTCACAATAAAAATTCACTTTACAATGTGATGGTGTCATTTGAAAATGTATTTTACAGTAATAGATTTGAGATGAAGAAATACAAGTTAATATAAAGTGTTACCAATTTAATTTAATCTGACAAAATTTCACCTGAAAATGTCATCTGTCAGTCTGTCATCAGGGCGGGTCCCACCTGACTGAATGGACCAAGTTCCTGGACCTCCAGCTGCATCACTGCTCCTGAACACACTTTGCTGTCTGATTGCAGGTTGGAGGACTGCAGTTTGTCAGAGATCGACTGTGAAGCTCTGGTCTCAGCTCTGAAGAAAAACCCATCCAATCTGACAGAACTGGACCTGAATGTGAACAACCTCCAGGATTCAGGAGTTGTTCATCTGTGTGGTTTTCTGGAGAGTCCAGACTGCAGACTGCAGACTCTGAGGTCAGACTCCATTTTCCACAGCCAAGATAAAGATGTCCAGCTATGCAGTATCAGTCATGTCAGGACTTTCATCCACAGTCAGAGAATCTCTTTCATCAACTGTGTTCTTAACCAGGGCCATCTCCCAAAATCTACCAGAAACCCTATTTCTACTCAGGCTTCTGTTTGCCAGCATCTGCTTTTTGTATGGACTGATGTCAAACACAAATGAACTTCTCCCTCAGTAAATGGTCTTGTTAAAGCAACGATCTCCTCTGTCACGATAAAACTTGCTTTCACAGCATTTTCACGTTGGGATTCTGCACGGCTGAAAAGCATCTGCTGAAGTCAGTGATGTGCTGTGAGGTTGATGGCTGGTGAGGCACTGACTCCTCTGAAGTCAGATTTACAATTTCAAGAACTGATTATTTTTTTACCATTCATCCAATAGCAGATAACAGCATATAAGATACACACAAGAACATATTTTTCCTACAGAGAATCTTTCTCTTATAGACATAGATAGAACACTGTTCTTGAGTATAAATTCTTCATAATTACTCTAAACCAATTAAAACGTTCAGCACACATTTAATTTTGACCATCAGTAACTATTTCTGCTATTTCTGGTGCTTTAATCAGGGTTATCAAATGTTGTCTGTGAAATTGATCATAATAATAATTCTTTTAAGCTTAAAATTTAGTTTTACTTACATTATTTTCCACTTACTCCCATGCAATAAAAAAAACATGTTTGGTCTTACTCCTTAAGTCCATGCGCCAATCCTTCTTCACAAAAAGCTCTATGATCTGTTGTGAAAGTCTTCCTTATTTTCCTTTAGTTAAATGAGTCTCTCCCTCTCGATGGACAAAAACGTCCTTAGTCTGTTTCTGTAGCCACGGTTACATGGGCAAAATATCTTGATTGGATCATTGGTCGGGTTAAAATTCACCCGTGCACATGGGCCCAGAAAACCTTTTTCCGATTAGAAAAAAACGTTCACATGGGTCACATATTCGGCCGGAATGAATCATCTGGGCATGGGCAGTAGTGTGAAAACACCCGGAAGGGAAATGTGTCCCCTTGTAAACAAACCTTTGCTGTCACATATATTTATGCAGCAGCTCGGTAATATACGAGATGATCTTCCAAACTTGCTTTTATTAATGTTATGAATATTATGAAGCGCCTATTCGCTAATCATTTTATATTTAATCCGTGTGGTTGGTACTTTTTTTGTGGAAGAACAGAGCTTGAAGCCAGGGTTTGGAGAGGCTATAAACACGGGCTAACAACATTAGCTTGGCTGCATAAATCTGGCTGCTCTGCTCAGAGAGTTTCACTCGGTCCACTGGCACCAGAGCCCGAACGCAGAGCTAGGGTGCCGGGTCCAGATCTCAGTGGGCACGAAGCGCTCCTCCCTGGCATCCCCTTCGTGAGGGGTGAAAGAGAACGGAGAGCCAGCGGAGCGAGAGCGGAGCGAGAGCGGAGCAAGAGCGGAGCGAGAGCGGAGCAGCGCTTTGCACGGGGCGTCTGCAGAGCAGCTGATCAGTCCCGTATGAGCTCCAAAGCTTTCTCTCAGCCAAACACCATCTATGAAAGACGTAAACCAGAGCAGTAGTGACACACAATCGGAATGACTGTTTACATGCTCCACGATCGAATAAACGATCAGTATAACCCACCTATCTTGATCGGAAAGAAAGTTTGATCTGAACTAGTCTGACTGGAGCAGACTATTCCGAACGGGGCGTTTACATGACGCATTTTCTTTCCGATCAGGCGTTCTTTCCGATTACTTTTGCCCATGTAAACGCGGCTTATGTGTAGCTACAAAGCAGCTGTCAGCCCACGTCTGCCCCTGCTGGTGAGGCCAGCCTCATCTGCTGCTTTTTCTGTGGGCCTATAGCAGCGTTCTCACCGCACGTCTCTGTTAAAGTGGAGACCTGCAGTCAGACATGAGGCACAGAGCTAACGAGCCTCACTGGGAGTTTCCACTCCGTCTGTGATCGCGCAACACTCAAATTTGGCTATTTTAACCTGAGAAACTGTGGTAAACGTGTTGAGTTTACTGAAAATGTATCTTTAACAGAGATCAGTGGAAAATAATTAATCTAGTTTATCATGATCATGACAGGTGAGGCTGAGCCTCACTTGACTCATCTGACCGCACATCACTGGCTGAAGTGTCCCATTCTTCTCTGACTCTTCTGCTTTTTGGATCTTCTGCTCTGACAGAAAGGAGGTTTGACAGAAAATGCACTTTTCTTCCTAATTCTATCTCCAAGTGATTAATTTTTGTATTGTATCACATGTGCTTATCTACCTTGGTAGCTGCCATTTTTTAATGTCTGCTCGTTGTGAGAGATGGGCGGACTGATTTTACTCCAAAAAACAGAGGTTTGATTCTTCAGATCCTTGTTGTGTGTTTAGCTTTCAGCTACACTCAGATATTGCATTCATTTATCTTCCAGCAAATGTGCCGTAAACCATCTGTACTAGTTCAGATTATGGTTAGCAAATATGTTTTGTTGAATCTTCCTCCTCTGTAAAATATCTGCTGGAGGTTTGAACTTTCTTTGTTAATCTTTTATGTTAGATTTTCATTTACAGGTCGTCAAGATTTTTTAAAATCTCACCTGAAAATGTCATCTGTCAGTGTCTTATCAGGGCGGGGCCCACCTGACTGAATGGACCAAGTTCCTGGACCTCCAGCAGCATCACTGCTCCTGAACACACTTTTCTGTCTGATTGCAGGTTGAAGGACTGCAGTTTGTGTAGTGTCCTTTGGCAAAACATTGGACCCCACATTGTGAATTTGGGTTATACAAATAAAATTGAATTGAATTGTATTGCCTCTGATGTAAGGTTGGTGCCAGTGTTCGGCAGCATCGTTTAAATGGGACTGTGACTGAAATGTGCTTTGTTTATGTCTTCGGGTTAAAATCTAAAATGATTTTGCTAACACCCCCCACCCACCCCCTGCACAATGCATTTTAATTTACAGGTGTTCACGATTATTCAGCCAAAGATTTCACCTGTGAATATCATCTGTCCGTCTGTCATCAGGGCGGGTCCCACCTGACTGAATGGACCAAGTTCCTGGACCTCCAGCTGCATCAGTGCTCCTTAACACACTTTTCTGTCTGATTGCAGGTTGGAGAACTGCAGTTTGTCAAAGATCAGCTGTGAAGCTCTGGTCTCGGCTCTGAAGAAAAACCCGTCTAATCTGACAGAACTGGACCTGAGCGTGAACAACTTGCAGGATTCAGGATTTCTTCATCTGTGTAGTTTTCTGGAGAGTCCAGACTGCAGACTGCAGACTCTGAGGTCAGACTCCATGTTTCAGTTGTGTTCAGATCAATATGATGACAAAGTTGTGTTGACCTACAGTGAGCAGAAATGTCCAGATTCTGATCTGCAGCAGCATCTTCCTGCAGCTGCTTGTTCTCTTCAAAGATCTGCAGAAGAACTTCTTCTTTTCTTCCTGCAGCTGCTTGTTCCAAAGCTGTCTGCTGACATTTGTGCTCCACAAAGTTCTACTTGCAGCCATCAGCTCTTCTTTGTGTCTTTGCTCCAACAGACTCCTTTAAAGCGCATGCAGAAGCAGCCGTGCACGCTCACATGCACTCTGAGTCCTGCTGCTGTGATTCAGCAGATGCAGCTGAGAGTCCAGCGGCTGATGTTTGTGAGCAGACAGTGACAGACTCATGCTGCAGCTGGATGCTGCTCTGACAGACACATCCTCCACAAACATCCTCACCTTTTCATCCACAAACATCATCACATCATCCATCAAAGCTCCCAGCAGATTCTGACTCTGCATTCAGAGCTGAAGTCATGGATCAGGGATCAATGTCCAACATTTGCTGCTGACTCTTCCTCATCACTTCCTTCTTCTCCCTGCTTTGATCTGTTGGAGCTGAAAGTCTCTGCTTAAAGGGCTGCAGCAGAGAAGGACGAAGATCATCTCCTGAAAACTGGGATGAAGACTTTCCAGCATCCTGCTGCTGAAATTCCTCCATGATTCAGTAATGTTTGGAGAAGAGCTGATCAGAAAGAGGAAGTGGACTTTTTCTGCTGTTGCTGCAGAAACATCAGTTGGTTTGGATGCAGCCACAGGCTGATGTTTGACCTTCACACATCTGGACTTCTTTCCTGAAGCAGCTGCATGTTGTCCTGAATGTTCTTCTTCTCTGCTTCTGCTGGACTCTTCTGATCTGCTGCTGTTGCTTCACATCTTTGGACTTTTTCTAAACTTTCTGTTCTTCTTCAGCTCTGAACTCTTTAGAAGAAGTGAAGGATGAAAAAGAGGAACTTTGTCTTTAAACTCAACTCTTTCTTCTGGATTCAGGTTGAGGAACTGCAGTTTGTCAAAGACCAGCTGTGCTGCTCTGGTCTCAGCTCTGAAGTCCAACCCGTCCCACCTGACAGAACTGGACCTGAGGTTCAACTACCTTCAGGATTTAGATGTTGACCAGCTCCAGGATCTGGTGGAGAGTCCAAACTCCAAACTGCAGACTCTGAGGTCAGTAGAGGGTTGGAGTCAGTCCAGCTGCTTCCAGATGTTTGGTCTTAAAGTTAGTCTGAGAGCAAAGATGCAGAGTTTCCTGTTAAGCTGCAGCTTCTCAGTGAAGCTCTGAGGAGAATGATGACAGGCTTCAGGACTGAAAGACCAGGATTATGAGACACTCCATATGTGTTTTTTGTCTCTTTGCAGGTGGAAGGACTGGTCAGTCTGATGTTCCTCCTGGAGGAGCAGAGAGCAGCAGCAGCTGGTCTGCAGAGATGTTGTGACTGGACGGTGTTCCTGGGAGGTGGAGAGCAGAGTGATGGAGGAATCAGAGGAAGTGGAGATGAGTGTCAGAGCTGCAGCATGAACTGATCTGAGATCAGCTCCACTGTCTCTCTCAGCATCAAGTGGACAGTTATTGTGCTGCAGCTCCCCCAGTGGACTGATGGAGAACTGCACTTCCTTTTCTCATTCTAACTTGGATCTTAAACGTCACTATGGGGGGAAATTAGGACCATCTTAAAATGAATGAACATTTTTATTTTTTGAAAACAGTTTTAAACTCAAAAGTACTCGTTGTGAACTTGAAGGAATTATGGAAAAATTTAAAATAAAATTTAAAATTAAAAAAAGAAATTGTAAAGTTGAAAGAAATATTTAAAACAATTGCAAAATATAAAAATACATTTTTAAACCAAAGAATGTTACCAAATAATAAAAATATCTATGTAATTTCAACTTTTTTCCCAGTTTCTCCCTCTTTGATTTTTCAGTTTGTGTTTTATCTTCCATTTTCAAGTTTTTGCTGCTTAGCTTACATGGGGGTGGGGCTTTGAGCTCACTGGCTACCAGCACATGATTCCCCATCTGACAGAGGAGACTCCTCCTTACACATTTTCTACTCTTTTCTCATATAAACATGAGCATTTTCCCACTTAAGTGATGATGCTCTACAAAAGTTTGTTACATCAGAGTGGGCGTGGGGGTTGGGGGAGGCACATGAACAGACATCGTTCCAGAGCAGTAAAGTCCTCAGATTACCATAACATCTTTGGGAATCATGGAAATGTGTGTCCCGATAGCCAATTAGCTCAAAACCCGCCCATCATGCAAAAATAGGATCCGTCTGTGCTCTAGTTGTTTTATGCCCCCTGCCTGCCAAGCTGGGAAGTGGATATTTTTTTTGTTTATGAGGATGTCTGGGTTGTTCCAGATGGGTGTCATTTTGCACATGATTTTGATATTTTGAGGAATTCCCACAAGGCTGTTAAAGTGGAATTTATATTAATACTTTTGAAGCAATCCTGTTTTTTAACTGTTTGGCTAATAAATGGAAGATCTGACAGGTTGATCTTTCCACATAACACCTGTTCCAAGTCTGACCATGAGTTGGTTTATGGATTCTTTTTTAACCATTTTAAGATGTATTGTAATCTATTTGCAAGAAAGTAATTGTGGAGTAATTCTAATCCTCCACAGCTTTTTGCAGATTTTAAAGTTTTTAGACTGATTCTTGCAGGTTTATTGTTCCATAAAAAGCTTGATATGGAATAGTCTAATGTTTTGAACCATTTTAGTGGCGATTGTGTGGGAATCATTGAAAAGGGATAATTAACTTTGGGTAAGATTTTCATTTTTACCGTGGCTACCTTGCCCATAAGGGACAGAGGCAGGTTGGTCCAGCGTGTTAGATCATCCTGTATGTTTTTCAGTAATGGGGTGTGGTTTAGCTGCACCAGTTCTGATAGTTTGGGGGGAAAATTGATACCTAGATATTTGATATTTCCTGATTTAACTGGTATTGTGAGTCTTTGCTCCGCATTATTGTTCAGTGGTAATAAAACAGACTTATTCCAATTAATGGAATAGTCTGATATAGAAGAGAATTCATTAATGATTGTTGCCGTTTCATTTACAGAATGTAAATTACGTAAAAACAGTAATATATCATCTGCATAGAGACTAATTTTATGATGGCTGTGTTTGGTTTTAATTGCTTTAATGCTCTCATTCTGTCTTATTGCTGCAGCTAAAGGCTCAATAAATATAGCAAAAAGAGAAGGAGAGAGTGGGCAACCCTGTCTGGTTCCTCTTCCAAGAAAAAACCTGTTGGAAGTCTGTTTATTAGTTCTAACTAATGCATTGGGGTTGTGATATAATATTTTGATCCATTTGATGAATGATTCTCCAAACCAAACTTATGGAGGGCAGCAATAAGGAACTTCCAGTTTTCTCTGTCAAAAGCTTTTACAGCATCCAGCGATAGTATGGTCATTTCCTGGTTTTTAATGGTGGCAAGGTCTATTATATTAACAAGTCTTCGGAGATTGTCATCCGAGTGTCTGCCTTTGATGAATCCAGTTTGGTGGAAGTCAATTATGTGAAGAGTGACTTTTTCTATTCTCTGTGCTAGTGCTTTGCAGATAATTTTTACATCTGCATTGATTAGAGAAATAGGGCGATAGCTTGAAGGACTATTGGGATCTTTGTCTGGTTTTAGAAGAAGGATTATATTGGCTGAGTTCATGTTAGGTGGTAGTGATTGGCTTTCATTGATAGATGTGACCGTTTCATAAAATGTTGGTGCCAGCTGTTCCCAGAATTCTTTATAAAACTCAGCAGGAAAGCCGTCAGGCCCTGGTGCTTTACCATTAGGCATAAGTAACAGAGCTTCATGAAGTTCAGACAACGAGAGCGGAGAGTCTAAGTTTGTGATTTGATCCTCATTTAACCTGGGTAGGTTTACATTATTAAGAAATGAGTCAATACTTCGCTCTGACGGATTGATCTGTGATGTGTACAAGTTTTTATAAAAGTTTTCAAATGCGTTATTAATTTTGACCGGGTCATGAGTGACATTTCCTGTTTGGTCCATAAGAAAAGTGATTGCTGATTTTTCTCTATTAATTTTAAGCTGATTAGCCAGAAATTTGCCAGATTTATTAGAGTTTTCAAATCTTTCAAGTCGTATCCTTTGTATTTGAAATTGTGTTTGTTTATTAATGATGTCATTTAACTGCAGCTTTAAATTTTTCAGATCTCCCAGAATGTGTTCCTGTGCAGAAGCAGCATAAGCAGTCTCCAGGGTTTTGATTTTATTTTCTAGTTCTAAAAAATCTGCTTTTTCTTTGCATTTTTTATGCGTTGAATAAGAAATGATTTTCCCTCTCATGACTGCCTTTGCTTTTTCCCAAAGAAGGCACGGTGAGATGTCTGGAGTATTGCTGAATTCTAGGAAGGTTGCCCACTCTTTTTTAAAGAATTCAATAAATTCCTGGTCCTTTAACTGTTCTTCCAGAAATATTTACAGAGACTGGTGCATGATCACTGATAATAATCGGATGAATGTTGGAACTTTTAATTTCTTTTAAGAGAGAGTTACTGATTAATAAATAGTCTAAACGGGAGTGTGAGTGGTGAACTGGAGAGAAAAAGGTGAACCCCTTAGTGCTTGGGTGACATGAGCGCCACACGTCGCAGAGACCCGGATCATTCATGTACTGCCTCAGAATACTTGCAGACCGCCATGTACGCTGGTTTGCTGCTGTGCTGAGTCTGTCAAGTTCAGGGTCCAGAATCAGATTGACGTCTCCTCCTATAATGATTGTGGAGTCAGAGTGAACTGAGAGTGAGGTGAAGAATCTGTGAAAGAAGGAAGAGTCGTCAACATTTGGGCCGTAAACACTCGCTATACAAAAGTCCTTATTCTGAATGGATGTTAGGTCAAAACTCGCTTAATGCTGGGGGGGAAAAAAAAAAAAAAAGAGAAGAAAAAAAAGACAAAAAAAAAATGTTTATATGTAAATTAAAGTGGTGGAAAAAGGATAAATCAGGGTGGAAATTGAATGTTTCGAAAGTGACTTATAAAATTTAAGAATAATATTTGAAAAGAAAATTAACATTCCAAAAGTAGGTCAACCGCAACAGGTGAGATTAATTAAATCCGCGTCGGCGTGCCTGTGAGCGCATGGTGATTTATGTGTCGCGCAAAAGCGGTGATCACTGATCTGACAGGCGAGCTGAAGGAAGCAGACGTTTGGGCCAACCGTCAGATGAAAGAAAAATCCACCCCAAGGCCTCTAAAAAAGTGGAGAGGCAGCCGGTAAGATGCGGAAGTGATCGGGGGTTGATCAGCTGTTTCAGG
The DNA here is from genome assembly GCA_037389245.1 of Oryzias sinensis. Classification (NCBI taxonomy): domain Eukaryota; kingdom Metazoa; phylum Chordata; class Actinopteri; order Beloniformes; family Adrianichthyidae; genus Oryzias; species Oryzias sinensis. The sequence continues at coordinate 33,765 of CM074510.1, read as the reverse complement.
GGCGCCTTTAGAGATCAGCTGTCTATCGCGTTATCGGTGCGCTTTAGACGTGGATTGTTTTGAAATGTATTTTCTGTCTGCTTGATTAATTGATCATGGTTTATTGTTGTGTGAAACTTGATAATTTGAAATATTATATTTTGTTATTTGAAATGTTAAGTATAGTTATTTGTAATTTAATTGTAAAACAGAATATATTTTCATAAGTATTATTTCTGTACAGGTTTTTCACCTTGTTTGGTTTCTTCAACCACTCATTAACACTGGAAAAGGTCTCTGTCCAAAATCAAATACAAATAAAGAAAAGAGACACGTTCATGGAGTTCTTGAGTCATGAGTGGAGTCCTGCTGGCATTTCCTCCATTTGATGCTTTCCCCTTCAAGTGGGGCAAAAAGAACTTGACAATGGATATATTAATAATTACAAATCTACCTTCTGGGTCAGTAACTGTATCCTTATGAGTAAATGTAACGTTTTTATTAATCAAAACAGCAACTCCTCTTTGCTTGGAGTTATAACTAGAAGAATATATGACTGGAAATTTTGAGCTGCACAGGAGGTCCTGAGATTGTGTACATAAATGGGTTTCCTGCAGTAAGGCTATATCTGCTTTAAGATCATTCAGGTGACATAACACTTTCAATTTCTTTGGTCCAGAGCCAAGCCCACGCACATTCCAGCTAACGATGTTAAGACTGTTCATAACTGCTCTTACCAAGAGAATGTAAGGCTAAATAGAGCGTTAGGATTGATTTTTAAGGTTCTCCTAATTAATGTTTTTTTCGATTGTGGCCCTGTGATAGACTGGCAACTTGTCCAGGGTGTCCCCTGCCTTTCCCTGTATGTGGATAGGTTCCAGCAGCCCCTGACGGGTGAATAAATGTTTTTATTGTCTTGGACCTTCTTATTTAACTGATCTGCTTTTAAGATATGAACCTGAGGTCCTCTGGTGTCTGTAGTTGTTCCTAAGGTTAGGACCAAAAGACACGGTGAGGCCTTGTTACACCATTACAGTCCTCGTCTGTGAAACGGCCTGATGGAGAACCTCAGGGGGCCTTGAAATTAATGGATCCCCTTTATATTGATTCTGCACTGCAGAACCGAGCCAGATGATTTCTTTAAGATGCAGATTCTTCGTTTCTGTTCAGGGTTCTATTGGGGGAACTGGGTAGGTGGAGGGAGGAATCTGGTGAGGGAGGTGTCAAACTTCACACACTCAGATTCCCCACTTCCCATTAGTCTTAGGGATTTAAGGCAGGGCTAACCCCAGGTTCGCCCCACTGTGTTGTAGATTGAGGATGTATTTGTGCTGAAACTGCGTGCATGTTTAAGAAGGTGCATGGAGCTGCAGTGGAACGTGAGAGCAGCTCTCCCCTCCTTCCGCCTGTATCACGGCAGCAATGTGGAAATAACAGGGCTGGATGAAAAAACATATCAGTAAAAAAGATAGCAGCAGTGACTTATAAGCGTGCGCCCGGCACGCGCCATTGCGCGCGTCGGCGCAGCGCGTGTGCCAGAAGTTTCCTTCCACAACAGTGAAGGAGACTTCTGGCACGCAGCAGAACGGGTTATCCAAACCCATTGGTGATGGTGGATTTTTTTCACACTGATTTTATCGATTGTTTTTAAACTGGAAGTTGCGTCAAATTGTAGTGGCGGTCACGTTCACGTTGGGTCTAATGGCACCAAAGGATTGTGGGATGCGGCTGAGCATGGGTGTTTCTTTTATTGCATCATCACTTAAGTGTCTAACAACTGAAGTCAGGTCCATGCTGTTTGGCTGCTTGAGTGTGTCAAAGCAATCGCACTAGTTGCTGGACATACAATTCTGCCGGCAGCCTCCCATCTGAGGCAGCCAGAGCACTCCTGGTGACTGTTAAATAAATGCATAAATTAGCTGCATTGTTGAATAAGCTGCAAGATCAAAACTTGATGACAACAGTTGCTGCTTATAGTCCGGAAAAGACGGCAGGCAGGATGACACCCCTGGGTTACAGCGTTAAGGAAGGTATTCTCATGCAAACAATGTTAATTATTTTTTCACTTTTTTTCATCTTTCACTGTTCAGTCTACAAGAAAGTGTGTAGTTACATATTGTCTGAAGTACCTAAACAAAGAAAAATGGTGCCCCTGCCCTTCTATAGTCACGTACACTCCCTGCTCTCTGCTGTATGTGAAGCAAACAAGTTAGAGGAGGATCCATGAAGAAATTTGGGCTTTGCCTTAGTTTGAAAACCTTTTTCAGTGAAGAACAGCTGCTTGCTTTGAGAAAAGGACGACACACCACATCCATGTGCCAACCTTCCTAGAATCCAACCATGAAGCAGCGTGCAGCAGGTATTGATCAGAAGCTGACTGGAGCATCTTTCCTCCATTTAACACGACCCGTTTATTACTGGTCACAAAATGTTTGTTTTTTCTAACTGAATTTCTTTCAGTTGAAAACTCATCAAATGACTTTCTCTAAAGAGGGGAGGAGAACCTGCTCCACCCTCCAAACAGCTCCAGACACAGAACCGGTACTTTAATGGAGTAGAGCTTCTACTGGACCATCTGCTGCTATCTGCAGTTCACTCTTGTATCAAGATAAATGATTCACTTCATTTCAGATGGAAGAGTTTTCATGATGTGAGAGTGAAGAGCTTACTGAATGTTCATGGAGGTTTTGTCCACATTGAGACCTGCCATGCATGGAAAACAAATTTATCTCCAAAGTCAGCTGTGTTCTCTACTTGATGAAAATGAAGCAGAAGGACCATGTTACACTGTTTGATTTGGAATGTCTCCAAAACAATAGAAGTCAGTCCTTACAGCATACTGGTGCATGTATGGAAGAATTTAGAGGAGGTGGCTGTAGATTTCCTGACTGTCTGACATTGAGAGGATGTCTGAGGAATACAGAAGTGTTGTGGTTTCATTATATAGAACAAGGGAGATGTGCAGAATAACTAGACTAAAACTGATGAGTCACATGATGAAGATATGGGAAAAAGAACTGGAAGGTTGATTGAGGTCAGAGAGAACATTTGTGAAACACAGTTTGGTTTCATTTGGTTTGAGGATGGAGTTGTGGTTTGTATTATGATGTTTGAAGTGACAGATGATGTTTGCAGATGACATTAAGATCTAAATTGAGAGCAGGGAGCAGGTGGAATAACATCTTGAGAGGTGGAGGTTTGGTATGGAAAGGAGAGGAATGAAGATAAGCTGCAGAAAGACAGAGAATCTGTGTGTAAATGAGAGCAACTTCAGAGGAACAGTGAGGTAACGGAGTAGAAGTGAGGCTGGTGGAGGACTTTTAGTTCTTAAGGCCAACAATCCAGAACAACAGAATGTAGGAAACGTAGAAAGGCAGCCGTGTTGTTGATTTAGAGACTCTGATGCAGAGACAGGAAGCAGAACTGGAGGTAGCAGGGATGAAGATGTTGAGGTTCTCTGTGGGAGAGACTAGGATGGATCAGGAATGAATCCATCAGAGGGACAGATCATGGAAGATGTTGTGGAGATAAATGCAGAGAAGCAGATGGAGATGTTTGGACACTTTGGGGGAAGGAACAGTGATGATGTTGGTTTAACGATGATGAGGATGGAACTAACAAGAAGACTAAAGAGGAGGTTCATGCGTACCACCTAAGAGATAGCTACAGAAAAACTGGACCAGTGTTTGGTTTGGCTACAACAGTGTTGATGAATTTATGTACTGTGAACAAAATCCTGAAAGAACCACAGACCACAGAATCATTTGAAGTTTCTGAGATATTGTTTGACTTAAAAATTGTTTTATAATCCTGAACATTTAACTTAAAATCTCAAATAAAACATTTCAGTAAATGGAAATGTCTTTAAGAAATCATCAGATGAGAACGTTTAGACCATTTGATCATTTAGACACATTCCTCCCAGAGGAAGAATCCAGGTTTATTTGATAGAGATGCCTGAGCTGGCTCCGCCCACTGAGGAGAAGAAGCTCCTCCTGGATGACTGAGCTCCTCAGCTCATCCAACGGAGCATCCAACCACTCTGTGGAGGAACCTCCTTCCAGCCTGAATCCAGGATCTCCTTTCAGTCGTGACTCAGAGGTGATCGCCAATGAAGATGGGAGCAAAGATGCAAATCGTAGAATAAATCCCTGAAGTTTTGATCAGAGTTTTCTAAAATAGTAAAATAGTTAAAAGGTGAACTTGTTCCTGTTATAAAACTGAAACCAAACATCTTTATTTCCATGAAAATGTCTTTAGTTGCTTCTGCAGTCCTGAAGACGACAGCAGAGATGAAGATCCTTTGAAGTTATAAAGTGTCTCAAATTTGTTCTGCAGGACAGGAAGGTAAATGATTTATACTTTTGTATAACATCCAACGAATAAGAAAAAATGTACCTTAAAGTCTAAAACCTTTTGATAATTCTGGACTTTTCGGTTATTCACTGAAATTTCTTAAGAATATTTTAACTCTACATTGAATGTTTTGTACTTCATGAATGTTTGTTTTTTAAGTTTTATCATTAAAATAAAATCTGAACTTAAAGATGATTTTTCTTAAAGTTTCTGCATTTACTGAAATGTTCAAATAAAGGTTTGTAAAATTTAACAGATGATTTCATCAGTGGTAACATTTTAAAAGAATGAAATCCAACACTTCAGTTATTTTTTTGCTTTAGCTATTTTCATATCAAAACAATAACATTTACCCATTCAACCACTAGAGGGCGCACTGATCTGAGTTACAAACACTATCATGAATGTTTGCTGTCACATTTTAAGTAATTGTTTTTATCCAAGTCATTTATCTGCTACAAAAAATCTTGAAAACAGTAAAAATTCTTTGAAAATCCCAAATCAGATAATTCAGATTATATCTGTCACTGAAAAATACAGATTTATTAGAAGATTTTGATTCACATTAAACTGAAGACAATGATAACTATTTCTATTTACAATAAAGATGAACCAGAGTATTATAAAATGGAACTGTTGATTCAGACAAACGTCCTCTTAATTTGAGAAGAACAATGACTGATGATGAAGAGCATCTGACCAAAGGAAACAGAAAAGGAACAAGTGATAAAATGTGATAAAATCCTATTGAATTCTATGTATTCATGAGCCTTTTGATTTTATGCTTAATTTACAACTACTGGTACAAAGCCCATTGAAACAACTGTTGTTGTAATTTTGGGCTGTATAAATAAAGTTGAATTGAAAATTGAATTGAATCCTGTTTGAGGAAAAGGCTGAGCAGAAATCTTGCAGCTTTGACTAAAGCAGAGGAAGAAACAGAAAGAGAAAAAACTCCAAATCAGTTGATGTTTTTCAGAAAACAATCAAATCATAAATCCAGTCAATGATTACACATCAACCAATCAACTTCAGTGTTGACTGGAGAACAGATGAATCAACTTTATGATCTGCTTCAGGGTCCAAAGTCCACAGGAATCTGCTTCCTGGCTGCATTCAGAACCGTTTTGAAGCTGGAGCCTGTTGGACTTCAAAGACACAAAGTGTTTCCAAAAATCCAGAGGAAGAGGTCAAAGAAAGACCAGAGGCATTTGTGTCAGAGGGGTGAGTTGATGGAACAGCTGGGATGGAAAGAATGTGGATGTTTGCATTTCAAAGGCTTTCAGAAGAAGTTCTTGAATGTTAGGACTCAGTTGGGAGCCTCTTTGTTGGAATCCTAAAGGATCCTGACTGAGATCAGATCAGGTTGATCCAACATTAGTTTGGAGTTCTGGATCATGAAGAGATTAAATGATTTGGAGGAGTTGAAAGGAGGATCAATCATCTGAGCTTCATCTTTTTCCATCCGATTTGATCTGGTTGTGATTTTTCTTTATTTGGTTCTTTCTTCTTTCTTTTATTTTTTTCATCTTTCAACCAAACAAAGTGAAGATCTTCACCTCTGGATGGGCAGATCATGAGATCATCTGCAAACAGACAGAGGTTTTTGGGATCTGCAAACACTGACCTCTGCAGGGCAGAATGGGAAGTGCAGCTTGATGTCTGAATGGAGGAAATGTTTGATCTTCATCAGATGAAATGAGAGGCTCTCGTGTGTGGAAGAACATCTGAACAGCTTTGATCATTTTCTGTTGCTTTTGCTCTGATTTTGCTTCAATACATTTGGATTTCAACTCCTTACATGGATTTTCTTCGGAGCAGCTCGACTGCAGGATTGGCCAACCCTGGTCCTCAAGAGCAACAACCCTGTCTGTTTTCCAGTACTCCCTGGAATGTTTGATGCTGACTACCTAGATTGGGTGTCTTCAGTCAATCAGGATATAGAATTCCTAGAGTCAGCTAACCAGCAGCCAGTTGATCAGGGAGAACTGGAACCAGAGATGCACGATGCCCCAAGGACCCCTCTCTATCAGATGCGCTCAGCCTTTTTTATTCACCCTTTGAGGATGCCAACATCCCCCCCAGCACCAGACTAACAACCCCACCTGGCAAAGAGCCTTTTAGTGTGACACCCCTTTAGGAGGACCCTCTGGAGCAGGGGTCTACGGGACTACGGCCCGAGGGCCGGACCCACGCATTTGACCCGGCCCCCTGAATAATACCAGAGAGAGACCCTTTTATTGCGTTTATTTATTTATTTTTTTAGCCTGGCCACGTGATTGAGACTCATGGAAGCACAGAAAACTGGGGTGAAGTGGACATGCGCAACAGAATCCCTGGAATTGTTTCCTCACATCAATAAAGCTGATATGAATTAAAATGTAAGCAAATCTAAAAATGTTTCTACTGCAACTTCACTTTACCCCAGTCATGTAACTTGAACGTGACAGATAAATAACAAAAAGGTTAGGTATGACAAACATTGATTCAGAATGCAGGTATTTAATCTGCGGTGGACAAACGTGTATTTTTTTGTTTAACATAAAGAAAAGGCTGTTTGTCTAATCTGCCAAGAGACGGTGGTGGTATTCAAAGAAAACAATATACGCTGACATGAATCCCCTCGCAAATATAAATATGATAGCATGCAAGAGCAAGTTCACTGAATGCAGACAAACTCTCAAAGCTAAAAAGTGGACTGTTAGCTCAGCAGACTGTGTTACTATTTGTTTTTATTGATTTCATAAATAGTGTTATTATGTATTTGCTGATTGCGGGTTATTTATATTTGGTTATGTGTGGCTTTCTGGGAAACAATAAATGTTTACAGTCCTGCAATAGTCACACTTTTTCTGTTTCAAACTGACTCTGGTTCCCGATCACAGAATGGAAACGTCATGTGGCCCTCACTGGAAAAGCTTTGGGGACCCCTCCTCAAGAGAATCAATCCTCACAAAGCTGCTGGACCCAACAACATCCCTGGTGGGTGCTGTAGGACTGTGCACACCAGCTCACATATGGACATTTTCAACACCTCCCTGAAGCAGGCAGTGGTCCCCACCTGCCTGAAAACCGCCATCATCATTCCAATCCCCAAAACCTCCTCAGTGACGGGTCTGAATGACTATCAGCTGGTGGCCCTGAACCTGATAGTCATGAAATGTTTTGAAAAACTGGTCCTGACCCGCATCACAGAATCCATCGATGTCATCAAGGACCTGGTCTTGGACACACCACAGTCTGTGAAGATCCACAATGTCTCCTCCTCCTCGATCACCCTCAGCATGGGCTCCCCTCAGGGCTGTGTGCTAAGCCCCCTCCTGTTCACCCTGCTCACACACGACTGCACAGCGAGTCAGCCCAGCTGTCTGATCGTGAAATTTGCAGATGACACAGCTGTGGTTGGACGCATCACCAACAATGATGAGTCCCACTACAGGCAGGAGGTGGAACATCTGGAGAGCTGGTGCAGAGACAACAACCTCTGCATCAACATGAAGAAGACTAAAGAGATGATGGTGGACTTCTGGAAGGACAGACTCCCCCCTCCCCCCATTTACATTGGAGGGGCCATGGTGGAAGTGGTTTCCAGCTTCAGGTAACTGGGCGTGCACATCTCCAATGACCTCACCGGGAGCACCAACACTTCCCGCCTGGTCAAGAAGGCACATCAGTGCCTCTATTTCCTGAGGAGGATCAGGCGCTGGGATGGGGGTCTCAGTCCTGACCTTCTTCTACAGGTGTGTGGTGGAGAGCATCCTGCCCTCCTGCATCACTGTGTGGCACTGCAGCTGCTCTGTGGCAGAGAGGAAAGCTCTGCAACGAGTGGCTTAAGCTGCACATTGCAGTGGTGGTCTGCAGGACTGTGGGCTGCAGTTCACCACTGACATCTATGAGACCAGATGCAGGAAACAAGCCTCCCCCATCCTGAAAGACCCACTAACACCCGCCATTCTCACTGCTCCCCTCAGGTAGGAGGCTGTGGAGCATAAAGAGCGGGACCACCAGACTGAGGACCAGTTTCATCACAGAAGTAGTTAGACTGCTGAACTCTGGGAGATCATGGTAGCCCTTGAAAAGAAGTGCTAAGTGATATATTCTCTTCTGGGCTGAATTTCTGTGCAATAATCTCCATATATAATATTGATAAGTATCTTAATTCCTGTCCTCATCACACTGTAAATGGCTGGTCCAGGACCAGAGACACACATTTCGATTTATCCCTGTTGTGAATTGACAGTAAAAAAAATCCTGAATCCTGAGTGTTTGCTGTTTCCACCTGGTGGAGGGAGAGCAGAAGTGCAGCAGCTGATGACAGCTTCCTCTGATGATGATGAGGGTTTCCTCTGCAGGTGAAGGAGGAAGGTGTGTGTGAGCTGATGTGGATCCAGTAAATCCAGCAGCATGGATCAGTGGGAAGAACCACAGGAGGGAACCCCTCCCTCTCTAAGCAGAGACGGTAATCATGACAACCAGAGCAAAGCTCAGAGGTGAGATGAACATCTCCAACTGTCCATGATCTTCTCCATGTCAGAGCTCAGGACTCACACCAGCAACTATCATTCTTCACAGGAACCAACCTGGATCTGGACCTCGATCTGGATCCAGCTGTGGGTCCAACAGGAGTGACATGTCGAAGGATTTACCTATAAACTTCAAAGTCATCCATCCTGTATTAAAACCGTAAGTATTTGTCAGAGTTTTTGGAGGCTGGATTCTAGTTAAGATGATCAACAGTTTTCAGATGAAAGACTTGAGGTCTGGTTCAGTTCTGGATCTCTCTGATCAGACTCACTTGGAGCATCATGTGTGTGATGAGATCTTTTCAGTTGAGTCTTCTGAGAGTCTCTGAGAGACATCAGAGATGTTGGAGAAGAAAACACGTTGACTGCTGACTCTGACTGACAGCAGCTCCAGTCTGATTCCAACCAAATCAGGAGAAAAGTTCCAGTTTTCTCTGAATTTGGGAGATTTTCATGTTGAAAATGTCTGAGTTTGGTTTCATAGTGTGGTTGATTTCTCCAAGTCTGAAGGAGTAGACCACACCTACAACGTGAGCGTCCAGCAGGTCACCCACAGACTTTGCTGCTTTGTGCCCAATATTGTCGTCTGGATTGAGTCACAAATAAATAAATGGTTCATACTGGTCAGTATTTAATACTGGAGAACTGGAGCTGCTGTACGCCAACGTGGACTCTCATCCCCGATAATATGGAGTCCTAAAATGTTTATAATTAAATAAATAAATATGACCTTGTGCAAATACATAATCAACCAATAAATCTCTCATAAATAAATAAAAATATCATGAAATTGTGAAAAACCTGCACACAGATTTGAAATTAGCCATTATATTACTCAATATATTTTATTTTGCTTTAAAAACCTGTTCATTATTTTAAAACAGCACTTTAAAATATTCGTTTTAATTATGTTGAATATTATTATAATTTTGTCTTTTTTCAGAAACTCTGATTTCAAAATCAATATTTTCTAAAGTAGCTTTGTTTTTATTTCATGTTGCTGTTTTTCAGAATGACTTATTTATTTCATGAAGAGCTTTTTCAGCAGAATGCGTCGTCTGTCAATCAAACCAGACAAGGTGGAGACACTTTTGTGATTGGCTTCTCCTTTACTCAGACATAAACAGAAGCACCCTGACTACATCAATCGAAGATGCTTCAGTGAACTTGACGGCGCAATGCACCCTCCTAGACACTAGGGGGAATATGCACCTCAACACATCCACAGTGTTGCCAGAAATTACGGTTTTGGTTCTAAATTTAAGGATGAAAGTGGCTTTGGGCGAGTGTGCATAATTCGGGTGATTTTTTGGTCGGTTCAGCGGTTTTGATTTTCTCATGAACATATAGTAGTGGCCTAAGTTCGGCTGGGTGCTTGGAGTTCCACTAAGCTTCTTTGAACTGGAGTTCCATGAACCCACCATCCCCAGTGTGTGAGGAGTTACCAGCTAATGTGTTTGGCCTGCCACAAGGAGCCTGTGTTTAACTCAGTAACAATGCATGGATGCACAATGCACACGGAAAATGTTAAGAGATCAGGTTTATTTATTTTGAATAGTTCTACATAATAATAATGTTTCCATGTTTAAGTTCATGAGATCATCTCAGAGAGAGTCTCCGCTTCAGCTCCTGCACTGAAACTAACTACGTCTTGATGATGGCCGTCTCAGTGGTTTTTTCATCTCTATCAGAGCGCGCAGCGCAAGACTGTGTGTGTGTGTGTGCGCAAGTTAAGGGTGTGTTGCTCAGTTCACCAGAAAAGCAATAATATTAATAAAAAAAGGTTTCCTCCAAAAGAACAGAGACTTGTTCTTTTATTTACCCGCTCTGAGCGAATGGTGAGAGATCGAGAGTCAGGAATGTTTCAACGGGGGACATAAAGGTGAGGACGCCCGGAGCTCCTCTGTGGTTTGGTCCACACAAACACTCAAACTACAGAGTGGTCCATGTTTGCATCTTCTGCAGCAGACAGAATGTTTGTCTCTATTTGATCCTTTAATGTCAGCAAAGCCGTGCAGATATAGCTGAAATATGCAATTTCTCTGACTGGCACACGGCAGAGCGGGTATCCAGGAATATGAGTCGATTTCCAGGGATTAGCCAATATGCGTTTAGATCCCACCCACTTTCCCTGATTGACAGACAGGCTCATTCTGCTGGAAAAGCTCTTCATGCAATAAAAAGGTCCTTCTGAAAAACATAAATGTGAAATAAAACAAAGCTACTTTGGAAAATATTTATTTTGAAATCCGAGCTTCTGAAAAAAAGACATATTCAACATGATTGAAATTCATATTTGAAAATGCTGTTTTTAAATAATGAACAGGTTTTTTAGGGCAAAATAAAATATATTTTAAAATAAAATGGCTAATGTAAAATCTGTGTGCAGGTTTTTCACAATTTCTTGACTTTACAAAACTTTACGGAATATTTCATTGTTCACAAACATTTCCAGGTTTTCCACGACCGTATGAACCCTGTTTAAGATTCTATTTGTCCATAAATGACATAAATGTCTAAAGATTTCCATTGCAATCTAATAAATCTATAACTTAGTTCAACATTAATTTTCTTTTCATCAATATTGTTCTATGAATACTAAGAGTTGATCCACGAGGACAGAAACTGAGGCTGAAAATGAATTCGTAAATCTGAAGAATGAATTGATGGAAATTGGACAAAACAAGCAGAATCCTGCTGGTTTGAAAGTCTGTCCTTCAAAATAAAGTCCCTGGAAATGTCCCCTACTGTGGTTAATGCTTCTTTCTCATTCCCATCTCTAATCAGACAGTGACTAAGTCATTGGAGATTTCACTTTGTTTCACTTCATTTACAGCCTGATGGAATTCATAGTTTGATGACATGTAGAAATGTCACATCTTTCTAACCCTTGTGCTATCCTAGCCACTTTAACATTGGGAGTTGGGTCATCTAAACCCACTAGACAGTGCTCTGAACCTTTTTTCTTCAATGATTTATTATCTTCACTGGTGTCCGTGGATTACATGAAATCTTTCTACCTTTATCCACCTTTGTCCTGGTAGGAAGAACACGTGTGAGGGTGGGGTCATCTAAGATAGCACAATGGTTAAGGATTTAGCTTGATGCCTTTCAAAACAATCATGTTTATCAAAATATAACAGTATCTGAAAACTACATTTAAATATTAGATTTGTGTTTTTGTCCACAAACAAATCTATGATTCCAGTGACAATACCTGCATGCAGTGTCACACAGTTGTCAGAAGGGGGCGTTTTATCAGACTGTCTCACTGCAGATCAGTCTGTTCATGATCTGAGTTCAATAGTTCAACATGGAAGATAATCTGATGAACCTCCAGAACACAAGAAATGAGTTTCTAATCAAACTAATGTTTTTTCCATCAGGATTCTACAGAGACCTGGATCTGGATCCAGCTGTGGGTCCAACAGGAGTGACCATTCAAAGGATTTTAATCCAGACTTCAAGGACATCCGTCCAGGAGTGGAACAGTGAGTGTTTGTCAGAGTTTTTGGAGGCTGGATTATGGTTCAGATGATCAACAGTTTTCAGATGAAGGACTTGAGGTCTGGTTCAGTTCTGGATCTTTCTGATCAGACTCACTTGGAGCATCATGTGTGTGATGAGATCTTTTCAGTTGAGTCTTCTGAGAGTCTCTGAGAGACATCAGAGATGTTGGAGAAGAAAACATGTTGACTGCTGACTCTGACTGACAGCAGCTCCAGTCTGATTCCAACCAAATCAGGAGAAAAGTTCCAGTTTTCACTGGATTTGGGAGATTTTCACATTGAAAATGTCTGAGTTTGGTTTCATAGTGTGGCTGATTTCTCCATGTCTGACAATTCCACTTGTTTCTCCTCCAGTCAGTCAGGATGTTTTTTCTCTTTTTCTGGAAAGTGACATCCTTTCTGTAGAAAAACATCAACCAGACATGTAGCTGCTGTGCTCCATCAGTAAACCATGTAGATCTACATGAATTAGATCAGGTGTTAATATACTTCAGACTAAATCTAACATTTCTGGATCTAGATTTAGTCTGTTTTAGAAAAACCTCATTCTTATAAATAACTTAACAAAGTTATAAAATAAATAACATTTCTGAAAGTGAATTCAACATTTAATTCTTTCATGCATGACATTATTTCTGATTACCGTATTTTCATGAATGTACGGTGCAGTTTCTGTTATGAGGGATTTTTCGGCTTTTAACACACAAAAGTTCCACCGGGTGTTAAGACGCGGGCACATTAACACATACTGGTAAAACATGCATGCTAGTGTGTGTTTAAAAACGCAGTGGTTGCAAAACTGAGTTGGTTGTGATTTATCTTTTATTTTTTCTAAATGACGACCTGTCATTTTTCAGGCAGATTCTCGCTGCAGTGTTTTACAGGTAAATACCCTAGGGCGGTTCAGTTAATTAACCCTCCTGCTCAGCGTCCTATTTAAGCCCAGGTGCGCAGTTGTTCATTCTCTTTCTTACCTTCAGCGCTCATTTTCGCCGTTCTCCGTGCCCGCGGGTCTCCTTCTCTTTCGGCGTCTTGCTGTGTTCCCCCGTTCCTTCGGATGGATGATCCCCAATTTTCTGATGTGGGGTTTTTGTTTCGCCGCGTCTGCTCTCCTTTTGCGGCGATCAGCGGGCGGCTGACGGCGCCCAGCGCGTTTGTTTCGCCGCATCTGCAGGGGGTGTACTTTCCGCGGTGTTCGGGTTGTCCATGGCCCCCGATCAGGAGCAGTCCGGGTCTGCTCGTCTGCCGTGGTCGGCCGAATTTCTACGGTGAGCGGCATGCGGTTCTTTTCCCGTGTTGTTTTTCTAAGGCTAAGTTCTTGCTTCCTGTTTACTTCGGTGACGTCACGCCCTTAAGGACCCTGGGAATTGTAGTTTTGGATTCATGGTCCACTTCATGATGCACTTCTGATTCATTTTCTGCTGTGTAGTTCTGTGTCTTCCGGTTATTGTTTCAGGGGTTGTGGGGTCTTTCCTGTGGTTGTGAAGGCTGGCGGTCCTCGTCTGGACAGGTTTCTCATGCTGGATGAATTTGTTATGGCTTTTAGCATTTTCTCTGTTGCTGTTTTGTTCTTTGTGAGCCGAATGTGAATCTTGACTATCTTTATTTCGATGCTGGCTTTATTATTATGGTGGTTCTTCTGTTTATTTTCTTCTGTGTTCTCCTCTGTTTTACCGGGAAAGAGTTCTATGTAGTCAGAAAACTTGCTGAGTTGAGTAGCCATTAGTCCATAAGTTGGTTTGTTGGGGAGGATGGTGTTAAACCCTGAGCTTCAGTCCACAAAGAGCATCCCTGTTAGCTCTCCTCTTTCTCTAGGTGGGACAGAGCATCATGGAGGGCTGTGGTCACAGAGTCCACTGTGGATGTTCTGCCTCTTTAGGCAAACTGGTCAGAATCCAGACATGGGGGCAGCAGAGACATTAATGCAGCCTTTGACTCAAAGACAGTATAGACACGTCAGTGACTCTATAGACATGGACAGAGAATGTGTTGATGTGATCTATTGGTTTGCAGTTCCACATCTGAACTGTGAAATGAGAATCAAATGAAAATTTGGAATTTCATTATTTATTTAGATTATATGAACTATAAACTGATAAGATTTATTTAAGAAGTCCCAAAGTAACTTTATGAATAAGAAATGTAACCACACAGGAATAAATACTGTAAATATGCTTAAATGTGTTGTTCAATTGGACTATTTTACATTGGAGTGAATGGAAACTGACTTGTTTGTAGAACATTCTAGCTGTGACATGACTCTAGTTATTTTGGGTTAAACCCACCAGTACAGACAGAATGGATCTGATTGTTGCTGATTCTCCACAGACTGGACCAGCAGAGCTCAGAGACTCCCAGTGGTCCATCTGTCCAGCAGCATCAAACACAGCTGGACTCCATCTTTCTGGTCTGTACATGAACAACAACTACTTTCCCATCATTCTGTCCACAGTCGTCTCCATGCTGCACTTTGGACACCAGTGGACTGTCAGTGTGTCCAACATGGAGCTGATGTTTGGCTCCATGACTTCACTCTGATTGGCTCATTCATCTGGAATTCTGTTGCAGCTGCTGGAGGACAACATTGTCACTTTTGTCAAGAAGGAGCTGAAGAAGATCCAGAAGCTTCTGAGTCACAGGGAGGATGAGGAGGAGCTGGAGGATGAAGATGAAGAGCATAGGAGCAGCAGAGAGTCACTGATGAAGATCACAGTGAACTTCCTGAGGAGAATGAAGCAGGAGGAGCTGGCTGATCGACTGCAGAGCAGTAAGAGGATTTCTCTGAAGGTTTCAGCTGCTGAGAAATGAAGATTTACTGATGTCTGAACACATGGAACCACAGGGATTCAAACCCTCATCATTCAGGGCTGCAGAGAGTTGATTTACTGTTTGTTGTCTTCATTCAGGATCTGCTCCTGCAGTTTGTCGACATAAAGTCCAATCTGGTCTGCAGAAGAAGTTCCAGTGTGTGTTTGAGGGGATAGCTAAAGCAGGAAGCCCAACCCTTCTGAATGAGATCTACACAGAGCTCTTCATCACAGAGGGAGGAAGAGGAGAGCTGAATGAAGAACATGAGGTCAGACAGGTTGAAGCAGCATCCAGGAAAGCAGACAAAGCAGAAACAAGCATCAGACAAGAAGAGCTCTTCCAACTCCCAGCTGGAAGACCAGAACCAATCAGAACCGTGATGACTAAAGGAGTGGCTGGCATCGGGAAAACAGTCTTAACACAGAAGTTCACTCTGGACTGGGCTGAAGGCAAAGCCCACCAGAACCTTCACTTCACATTTCCATTCACTTTCAGAGAGCTGAATGTGCTGAAAGAGGAGAAGTTCAGCTTGGTGGAACTTGTTCATCACTTCTTCCCTGAAACCAAACAAGCAGGAATCTCCAGCTTTGAAGAATTCCAGGTCCTCTTCATCTTTGATGGTCTGGATGAGAGTCGTCTTCCTCTGGACTTCCACAAGACTCGGATCCTGAAGGACCCTAGAAAGTCCACCTCAGTGGCTGATCTGCTGACAAACCTCATCAGGGGGAACCTGCTTCCCTCTGCTCGCCTCTGGATAACCACACGACCTGCAGCAGCCAATCAGATTCCTCCAGGATATGTTGACATGGTGACAGAGGTCAGAGGGTTCAATGATCCACAGAAGGAGGATTACTTCAGGAAGAGGTTCAGAGATGAAGAGCAGGCCAGCAGGATCATCTCCCACATCCAGAGATCCCGAAGCCTCCACATCATGTGCCACATCCCAGTCTTCTGCTGGATCACTGCTACAGTTCTGGAGGATCTGCTGAAGAGCAGAGAGGGAGGAGAGCTGCCCAAGAGCCTGACTGAGATGTACATCCACTTCCTGGTGGTTCAGGCCAAAGTCAAGAAGGTCAAGTATGATGGAGGAGATGAGACAGATCCTCACTGGAGTCCAGAGAGCAGGAAGATGATGGAGTCTCTGGGAAAACTGGCTTTTGAGCAGCTGCAGAAAGGAAACCTTATCTTCTATGAATCCGACCTGACAGAGTGTGGCATCGATATCAGAGTAGCCTCAGTGTACTCAGGAGTGTTCACACAGGTCTTTAGAGAGGAGAGAGGCCTGTACCAGGACAAGGTCTTCTGCTTCATCCATCTGAGTGTTCAGGAGTTTCTGGCTGCTCTTCATGTCCACCTGACCTTCATCACCTCTGAACTAAACCTCATGGAGGAAGAACAATCACAGATCTCTCACCCTGAACAGAGCAGTCCAGTTCAGTTGTACCAGAGTGCTGTGGAGAAGGCCTTACAGAGTCCAAACGGACACCTGGACTTGTTCCTCCGCTTCCTCCTGGGTCTTTCACTGCAGACCAATCAGAGTCTCCTACGAGGTCTGCTGACTCAAACAGGAAGTAGCTCACAGACCAATCAGGAAACAGTCCAGTTCATCAAGAAGAAGATCAGTGAGGATCTGCCTGCAGAGAAAAGCATCAACCTGTTCCACTGTCTGAATGAACTGAATGATGGTTCTCTAGTGGAGGAGATCCAACAGTTCCTGAGGTCAGGACGTCTCTCCACAGAGAAACTGTCTCCTGCTCAGTGGTCTGCTCTGGTCTTCATCTTACTGTCATCAGAAGAAGATCTGGAAGAGTTTGACCTGCATAAATACTCTGCTTCAGAGGAGGCTCTTCTGAGGCTGCTGCCAGTGATCAAAGTCTCCAGCAAAGCTCTGTAAGAACTCTCAGGAAAATCACCTTCAGTCAACAAATGAATCTGAGTGGAAACATGAAAGATTCAATAACTGCTGTCTGTTTTTGTTTTCTTCAGACTGAATGACTGTAATCTGTCAGAGAGAAGCTGTGCAGCTCTGTCCTCAGTTCTCAGCTCTCAGTCCTCCAGACTCCGACATCTGGACCTGAGTTACAACAACCTGCAGGATTCAGGAGTGAAGCTACTGTCAGCTGGACTGGAGAGTCCAGACTGTAAACTGGAGACTCTCAGGTCAGGTTTTATTCAAATGTCGAAGTTCTGTCTGGTTATCTCTGAGTGATGTTTTCCATAGTCCAAAATGAAAAAGACTACTACTACTACTACTACTATTTAGGAGAAAGTATCACATAGAGGTCATTTAAAAAGAAATAGCAGTAGGTAGACTAAAAACTTCACTTCAATTCAAAACCCCAGCTGGGTGTAATCTGATCACCTTTTTTTCTTACTTTTTTTTCCAAACCAGACTGTCAAGGTGCTTTTATTGCATGTAAAATTAAATGTTTTTACTTTTTCCTTAGTTTGCTAATTATAGTTATTTACGTTTTCCTTAATTCGACGGCATCTTTGTTATTTTTGAAAACTTGTTCATATTAACATTTGTCAGAACAGAAAGAAAATCTGGGTTGAAACTGACCTTGTTTGGTTATTCTTCAACAAACTTAACTTATAACGTCCTAAATATCAGTGGCTGCGACGCCAAAAACATGACCAAAAACCTAGCTGTGATGTCATGTAAGCAACAGCTTATAGATCAGCTTTGAACTTTTCCCACTAATGTGGTACGTTCACGTTCCATCAAGACACTCATTTCACCACCCCCAGTCATCAGCACCAGTTTCAATATAACAGGATTTTCATTTTACTGATTTTCATTTTACTGGTCAGAATCCAGACATGTCATTGTCACTGTCAAGTCAGTGTCATTAATGCAGCCTTTGGCTCAAAGACAGTATAGACTAGTGCAGGGGTCGGCAACCCAAAATGTTGAAAGAGTCAAATTGGACGAAAAAAACAAATAACAAATATGTCTGGAGCCGCAAAATATTAAAAAGCCCTATTTAAGCCTTATAGTGTACCTGAAGGCAACACATGCAATATGTATCTGTATTAGCCTACTATCAAAATGACTAATTTGCTACAAATACATAATGAGCATCATAACGATTAAATGTTTATTTGCCCTGCAGTGCATTCTGCAGAGAATGACCCGTCACGTGACGGCTCTGTTGTGCAAGTTTAAGTTTATTACAATATCAATGAATGTTCATTGCTTTGATAAAATTAAAGAAATGTAATAAAGAAATCCGATCTCCACGGAACTGACGGTGGTTCGACTTACATCAGCCACCTGCCTAGAGGTCCACTGAAACTACCCTGCTGGTAGAAACGTGTGTCGCAGACTATGACGCAAATCTTCGTTGACAGAAATGTTGAAATTTAATATTGTAGTGGCAGTCATGTGCATTTTAAGTCTGTTAGCAGCAGGGGATTGTAGGATGCGGTCTCCTGATCTAATTAGGGCTCAACATGAGCATTTCTGTTCGCCCACGTTTCTTTTCATATGGCAGTTTTGTTGTTCCACCTTAGTTTATTCTTCCTGTTATATTGTTTCTTTATGTTGCACCATGAGTATGGGAAAGGGAGAAGATGATGATGTCTGTGCAATGTGGTATGTGTTCAAAATAAATGGGATTGTTATGCCAGAAAGGAGACTGTGCTTTCAGCTTCTCTTTCTGCCTCCTCCTCTCAGAGACTGTTCGGAGTCGTGCGGTGTATGGGACACGGACAGTCCTCCAGCGCAGCCAGTTGGACAGCTCAACTTGTTGACAGCTTGGCTCCCGTTTTTCCAGCTGCAAGAGACGTACCTGCTGGGCATTACAATATTTACTCTACACATTCTTACAGCATTGGAAAACGTTAAGAATGTTTGTGTCTTGTTTTTCCTCCAACAGAAACCATATTAAAACAAAAAATATATTTCTCTCCCCCATCTTTTTGCATTGTCAAACTGCACTAAAGAGCCGCGGGTTGCCGACCCCCGGACTAAGGGGATGAAGTAGTCCAGCAGGGGCTGAGTTGGATGATTTAGAGCGGGCACGGGTGGTGCAAGCAGCCACATACTCCTGGACGTCTTTGTCCATTGAGGGCCAGAAGAACCGCCTACGGATAAGGTTAAGGGTCCTGTGTACTCCGCCGTGACAAGACACCTGTGAGGCGTGTCCCCATGATTTGACATCAGACCTGAGAGATGACGGGACAAACAGTCCCGGTGGTGGTGTGTTCGGTCGAGCAGTACTTGCGGTAGAGATCGTTGGGCTTGACATTGCGGCCACTGGGTATGTAGGTGATGGTGAATTGGAAACGATAAAAAAAAGACACAAACGAGCTTGCCGTGATTTGAGTCTCTTGGCAGTCCTCCGATAGGCTAAATTCTTGTGGTGGGTACACACGATGAAGGGTTGCTTCTGCTCCCTCCAGCCAGTGACACCACTCTTCCAGAGCCAATTTTATAGCCAGAAGCTTCCGGTTTCCGCCGTCGTAGTTCAGTTCAGCAGAAAACAGTTTACGAGAAAAAAAGGCACATGGTTTTAGTTTGCCTGAGTTTTCCTCCTTTTGGGAAAGGACCACCCCAACACCAGAATCGGAGGCGTCAACCTCCACAATAAACTCGATCAGGTTGTATGAGTATGGGTGCAGAAATGAAAAATTGATGACTGTCTCATTTTTGGAGGGGTCAGGTCGGATGTGACCAGCCTCAATGATGTTTCCCAGGAACTGAACAGTATTGACATGGAATTCGCACTTTTCAAATTTGACAAACAGTTGATTTTCCAGGAGTCTTTTGAGCACTTGGCAGACTGGATGTTCATGTTGGGTTTGGATATTGGAGTAAATGAGGATGGCTTCCGGTTGAGAACAGAGGTGATCTTTGATATTTTCGTTTACGGATTGGTAAAAAATGCCCTTTAAGGCTACATCGGACCAACCAGCTTCTACCGCTTAAATTAGAAAATCTATGACGTGGTCATTGACCGATCAATTGCGTTGCTTAAGCAAACGTCGGGTAGCTTCTTCCTGCTTGCATGGCTGATCAAAAATTAAACGAAATTCATTAATGAAGTGATCGTATCGTAGATGTGAAATGGGGTTGGCTGATATGAATGCTTGAGCCCATTGTAAAGCTTTATTGCTGCTGCTCTTGCTGTGATCGGAATGATAGTACCTGGGTGCTTGTTTGAAGATTAGTTGACACTGTAATAAAAAACCTCCACAGGCTTCAACGTCCCAAAGGATGGTTCCGGTTGGAGGCGGAAGTTTTCAGGTGAGTTGGCAGAACCGGAAGCGGCTGAGGGATTAGAATATTGTCCAGTTAATTTAATGAGAGTTTATGTCATACCGTTGAGACGACGAAATAAATCTTGTTGAGCGGAAGCCATTTGGGTCGGAGCGTTTCCCTTGGCATCCAAGCATGATTCCTTTTTGAGTAACGGCGAGGCGGAGACCTTCCGGGTCAGCTGGGTTTGGTGATTGGTCAGTTTGTTCTGTCATGACTTGCTAGACTAGACAGACCCAGACGCTGCAACCCGGAAGGTAAGTTAGGTGATGTTGGAAGATGGCTTGCGGCAAGGCTGGAGGTTCTGCTATGGCTCCTGACGTGACTGGAGGTTATATGTATCGTGACGTGACTAGAGGTTCGGCACCACTCGTGATTTGGTAATCCTGACGACAAGGCAAAAGGTAAATAAGACGAGAGCAAAAAACAAATGAACTAGATTTACAAGACGTCCAGACCATGTACCATCTGGGGCAAGGAACTGGCGATGAATACTGGTTCTGGATCTCCTTATGAGGTCTGGAGGCATGATGAGTAGAGTGGACACAGCTGAGTCGAATCAGGGACCAAGCAGAGAGGGGAGGGGGAGGAGAGCTGACAGAGGCACCATGACAAGCTCCTCTTTGCTAGCTGCTGTATTCATGTCTCTTTGGAGAGAGACAGCAACAGAAGCCCAAGAAAGCAGAGAACTGGGAAAATAATATCCAGATTTCCCCAATGATGATTGATGGGAAATGATTCCCATTTGGATCAGTTTCCCACAGAAATAAAAGCACAGGGAGCCGCAACACTAGGGGTGGTAGAAAAAAATGGTTTCGCCGATATATCGCAATAGTTCATTTAGTACTTGTATTGATTGAAATGAAAATGTCATCTGTCATCAGGGCGGGGCCCACCTGACTGAATGTACCAAGTTCCTGGACCTCCAGCTGCATCACTGCTCCTGAACACACTTTTCTGTCTGATTATAGGTTGGTGGACTGCAGTTTCTCAAGGATCAGCTGTGAAGTTCTGGTCTCAACTCTAAAGAAAAACCCGTCTAATCTGACAGAACTGGACCTGAGCTGGAACCGGAACCTGAAGGACTCAGGAGTTCTTCAACTGTGTGGTTTTCTGGAGAGTCAAGACTGCAGACTGCAGACTCTGAGGTCAGACTCCATGTTTCAGTTGTGTTCAGATCAATATGATGACAAAGTTGTGTTGACCCACAGTGAGCAGAAATGTCCAGATTCTGATCTGTAGCAACATCTTACTGCAGCTGCTTGTTCTCTTCAAAGATCTGCAGAAGAACTTCTTCTTTTCTTCCTGCAGCTGATTGTTTTAAAGCTGTCTGCTGACATTTGTGCTCCACAAATGTGCAGCCATCAGCTCTTCTGTGTGTCTTTGGTCCAACATACTCCTTTAAAGCGCGTGCAGCAGAAGCCGCCGTGCACGCTCACATGCACTCTGAGTCCTGCTGCTGTGTTTCAGCAGAGAGTCCAGCGGCTGATGTTTGTGAGCAGACATTGACAGAGTCATGCTGCAGCTGGATGCTGCTCTGACTGAAATTCTCCCATGATTCAGTGCTGTTTGGAGAAGAGCTGAGCAGAAAGAGGAAGTGGACTTTTTCAGCTGTTGCTGCAGAAACATCAGTTGGTTTGGATGCAGCCACAGGCTGATGTTTGACTTTCACACATCTGGACTTCTTTCCTGAAGCAGCTGCATGTTGTCCTGAATATTCCTGAATGTTCTTCTTGTCTGCTTCTGCTGGACTCTTCTGATCTGCTGCTGTTGCTTCACATCTTTAGACCTTTTCTAAACTTTCTGATCTTCTTAAGGTCTGAACTCTTTAGAAGAAGTGAAGGATGAAAAAGAGGAACTTTTTCTTTAAACTCAACTCTTTGTTCTGGATTCAGGTTGTGGGGCTGCAGATTTTCAAAGACCAGCTGTGCTGCTCTGGTCTCAGCTCTGAAGTCCAACCCATCCCACCTCACAGAACTGGACCTGAGATACAACAAGCTTCATTCATCAGATGTTCAGCAGCTCCAGGATCTGGTGAAGAGTCCAAACTCCAAACTGCAGACTCTGAGGTCAGTAGAGGGTTGGAGTCAGTCAGCTGCTTCCAGATGTTTGGTCCTAAAGTTAGTCTGAGAGCAAAGATGCAGAGTTTCCTGTGAAGCTGCAGCTTCTCAGTGAATCTCTGAGGAGAATGATGACAGGCTTCAGGACAACAGTCAGCCAATCAGAGCAGCAGAAGCTCCAACAGGTGAAGATGACAGGAAGCTGCTGCTCCGAACAGGACTGAAGCTCCTGCTGCTCTTTCTGCTGCTGTGCTGCATCACTGACTGACAGACCAGGATCAGGAGACATTCCTTCATCTCTGTCTCTCTACTTTCTCTCTGCAGGTGGAGGTAAAGGTGAGTCTGATGTTCCTCCTGGAGGAGCAGAGAGGAGCAGCAGCAGCAGCTGGTCTGCAGAGATGTTGTGACTGGACGGTGTTCCTGGGAGGTGGAGAGCAGAGTGATGGAGGAATCAGAGGAAGTGGAGATGAGTGTCAGGCTGCAACAGGAACTGATCTGAGATCAGCTCCACTGTCTCTCACAGCATCAAGTGGACAGTTGTTGTGCTGCAGCTCCCCCGGTGGACTGATGGAGAACTGCACATCATCTTATTCTGATTTGATTTGATTTATTGATTTATTTCAAGCATTGTAGTCAAAGAATTAAAGCATTTACACAACTTTTAAACCTATTACAGAAAATTTGAAATGTATAGATTAAAAAGGCAGGAAATAAAACAAAACAAAATGTCACTTAAATCACATTTGCTTAATTAAATACAGTGATCATTAACTAAAGAATAAGTAGAGTTTGATTTATTGCTTAAAAAGGAGTAGGAAGAAGCAGTTTTATATAATCCCACCCCTATTGAGTTCATTCATTTGATAGTTTTTGTAATCCAGTTCTGATCCGATAGATTCTTTTCAAGTAACAAAATCTAGTGCCTAGAAATGATTGATGATCTTCAGAAAAAATTCATTCATGATTTCAGTAAACAGTTACGGTAACCATTATCTAATAATCATTGATTATCATTAGAATGCATTATCACAATAAACCAGTAAATATTGCTACACATTGCAGATCAAGTAAACAAAATCAATAGCTTATTGACTGTAATTCAAATCTTTCAATAATCATTAATGTACATTACAATGTAATACTCATTGGTTGTTATTAAAAGATCTTTGATTATTTCACCACAATCACATTTGGAATTATTCTAACACCTGTTGATCCTTAAATCCTCATATCTTCATATGTGTTCCTTTAAACATTTTCTTGAATTTTTGGATATTTGAACATTGTTTGAGCTCATTACATAACCCGTTCCAAAGTTGTGTGCCACACACCGACACACAGAAACTTTTCTTTGTGGTTCTTATCAGTTTGATCTTGAAGTTCCTACATCCCCTCAGTCTGTAGCCTCCTTACTTTTCTAAGAACTGTTTTTGGATATTGAATGGTAACGATTTCCCACTGGCTCTGTATAGAAGTCGCGCAGTGTAAAAATCCACAAGGTCATACAGTTTTAAAAGTCTAGATTGATTAAAGAAATTGTTTATATGATCAAGATAGCCGGCTTTATGTACCATTATGTACCAGCTCGTTTTTGAAGTAAAAAGAGGATGTAGTGAACTCTTATAACTCTTGTGCTATGCTAGGCACTTGGCGTAAACTTATATGGCGCTTTTCTACCTACAAGGCCCAAAGTGCTTTACAGTAAAATTTAGACACACTAGACAGTGCGCTGAACTTTTTTCTTCAATGACTTATGATCTTCACCGCTGTCTATGGATTACATGAAATCTTTTCACCTTTATCCACCTTTGTCGTGGTAGGAAGAACACGTCAATGTAAGCGTGGGGTCATCTAAGATAGCACAAGGGTTAATTCTTCCCTCAAATTTCTATACAGTGGGTGAATATGGTAATATTAAGGAACAGTACAGTACATATCTACTGTTGTATTCTAATATGTGTTTAGATTTATTTATGATTGAAATACTTTTTGAGACTTCAGTTTGTATGTGTTCGGCGTGTGGCTTCCTATTTAGTTTGTCATCGATAACAAGCCCTAAGAATTATATTTCCGTTAAGATATTATTCATTTCAATTGAGAGCTTTTATTGGCGTTGTAGTTACCAAAAATCATCAATTTGGTTTTATCAAGGTTCAAAGACAATTTGTTGTAATCCATCCATGATTTTGTTTTGTTTACCTCTGTGTTTACTACATTGATAAGTTTCCTATGACTGTCTGTACAATAGAATGTTTGTGTGATTAGCAAATAACATGAGTTTCATAAGCTTTGTAATATTGAAATGATCATTAATGTACTGTAAATATTGAATAGCAGCGGGCCCAGAATTGATCCTTGTGGAACACCACAACTTAACTCTATGGTTTCTGATGTAAATTCATCAATCTTGACAAATTGTTTTCTTCCCATTAAATAGCTTTCAACCCAAGTCAGCGCTAGTCCTCTTATCCCATACACTTTTGTCAAGTAGTATGTCATGACTGAGAGTCATATGCTTTTTTAAGTCGATGAAAATTCCAGCTGAATATTTTTTTTTGTCCAGAGCATTTGTGATTTCCTCCACTGCATCTATCATAGCCAATGAGGTTGATCTGTTTTCTCTAAAACCATATTGGTTTTCATTTATAATTTTATATTTATCAATAAATGTAACAAATTTATTTATTAATATTTTTTCTAAAATTTTTGAGAATTGTGGAAGAAAAGAGACAGGTCTATAGTTTGTAAATTTGTGTTTGTCTCCACTATCAATGCTATCAGAACATCATCTACATTGATTAGTATTTGACTTCCCCCTGGAGGTTGGAATTTTGCCATGCCCGCCATCATTATTTGAGTATAAATAGTAGGGCTTTCACACTAACCTTGCGGTAGTCTGGTGTAAGTGTACCTCTGGCCGTCATATGTGAACGCAAAACAATACTGGCTGTCCTTGTGGACAGGCACAGAAAAGAATGCATTACTGATGTCTACCACTGTGAAGACGGCTGCATCCGATCGTAACGAGTTAAGTAATGTATAGGGCTCAGGCACACAGGGTGCTCTTTGAATAACTGCATTGTTTACTGCTTGTAAGTCTTGTACCATCATCCAATCAGTGGAGGGCGCCTGTTTGTTTTTTTACTGGAAATATAGGAGTGTTACATGGTGAGTTATTACACTTGATAAATGCTCCAGCAGCTAGTATCCCTTGTGCTATCCTAGACACTTTAACATTGGGAGTTGGGTCATCTAGACCCACTAGACCAGCGTTTTTCAACCTTTTTGAGCCACGGCACACTTTAACCTTGACAAGAATCCCGCGGCACACCAGCATCCCAAAAAACAAACAAACTGTATGTTCGTTGTGGTTTCAAGACGTGAGGCGCTGTCCCTTTAAGCCAATGCATCATGGGAGATGTAGTAAAAATACTGCTAGAACACGGCAGACAGACTCACGTCTCTGAGCTTTATGGTTTTGTTCACTTTTTCCACGGTCTGATACCGGATTCTGTGGAAAGCTACACCGCTAAAGACGAGCTTTAGATGGTGTTTTTGTTGGAACTGAGTGAGTGATGAGCTAAATTGGAACAAGGAAGTGAAGACTTTAAACACTTCTGATTGGTCAGACTGATGACATGTGATTAAGCCTTCAAGAATGGTTGGTGGAGTCGTGGAGACAGTAAAAGCTGCGGGACATTTCAGAAAACAGTTATAGCTGCAGCTAAATCGCGGAACCGTAATTCTTATCAAAATTTCTTTAATAGAATCAATTAAACACAAAGAAAAAAGTATTTTATGATCTTTCATATTCCTAACTACTCAGTGTTTTATCAGGACCTGTTTGGATGAACAAAGAGCTAATTTCCTGGAGATGGTTAATGTTTTTAGGATCAGTTAATGAGGGCAATTTTCCACGGCACACTTGACCATCTCCCACGGCACACTAGTGCACACTAGTGTGCCGTGGGAGATGGCACACTGGTTGAAAAACACTGACCTAAACAGTGCTCTGAACCTTTTTACTTCAGTGATTTGTGATCTTCACTGGTGTCCATGGATTACATGAAATCTTTCCACCTTTATCCACCTTTGTCATGGTAGGGGGAACACGTCAATGTAAGGGAGGGGGTTATCTAAGATAGCACAAGGGTTAAATCTTTAATTACTGGTGTAATTCCTTTTTATGCATCTGGTTTTAAAGAGTATTGTCAAACACATGGTCTATATTCTGTTTTTGGTCTAATCTGAACTGGTAATTAACCCTACAGCTTTGGATCCTTTAGACCACAGGGTTTCAGGGAAATCTTTTAACAGATCTTCCTCCTCCTCAGTTAACACTAATAATCATCTGGCCCAGTCCTTTGGTTGTTCTTGCAAATGCACACCCATTTTAACAGAGGTCGTCCAAAACAAAGCCACTCGAGTCAGTCCAGTTGAGGGACTTCCCTGGATGTGGGGTGATAGTGTAGGAATCCAGTCATCAGCACTTTCCCCCATCCTAACCATAACTTCCAGATCCTGCCACTGCTGATTGTGCCTGTTCCGCACGGAGACGTGTAGAGCGGACCACATGTGATACATTTCAACATGTTTACAGCTGCACTGCTTCATTCATCTGCATACAAATACGTAAAAGTAATTTTAGTTGCAATAACTCTGACTGAGAAATGTACACGGTTTCACCATTTGCTGCTTTCACTGAAACTCGCATGGCTGCAGGCTTTGCTCCTGGAATTGGTTCTTTGATAGCTGTCCTACATGCACCAGCGTCACACAAAAAATCATTTCTTTTCCATTCATCCTTAATTTAACTTCTGGTTTAACATCTGCATAAGCCAATAAATCCTGGAAGTTTATCAACACCTAGTCATTTCTATCCGACTCATCATTCTGCTTTTCAGGGAGTCCTGTATTAGAAAATGCAAAGCTTCCTGTCCCCTGGCCTATTCATGCTTGTTCCTTCTTTTTATTTTTATTCTACCAATTTCCGTGTGGTCAGCTCTGCGCCTAAAACGTGCCACTACTCTATCTCTCAAACCTTGAACTCGTTGCTCCAGTAGGCCTGAACCTTGAATCACAGGGGCGTTGCCATCCATAGGATTCCAATCTCCCTGCACATAATGCCAATCTGGCCCAAAAGCGGCCGTCTACACCTGTTGCACTTTTTGACCATTCAGATGGTATGATCGTCTCAAACTTTCCACGTCCTGCACAAAGTGGTTTACATCTGCTTTGTAAGAAATAAACCTTCTATAGCTTTTTTTAACATCTTCCATTGTCCATGTCCTATACACTAAAATACACAACAAAATATATACTAAAACATGTCCTATTATTATTCTGAGGCTATAGGGAGATGTTTATATCTGCTCTGTGAGGAGCAGGCACTCCTCCTTCCTGCATGTTCTCGTCCTCCTTCCTACAGGCTCGTACACGCGCCCCCTCCCTCTGCTCTCTCTTGTTCTCTGAAGCTGCTCTGTCCTTTTTTTCCATTTCCATCTCAACCAAAAGTCAGTAGACTCAAATCCTCCCTTCTTCATTTTCCTCTGATCTTTTCCTGTATTTTCTTTAATCGCATCCTGCAATGCAATTATTCTCTGAGTATTTAACTTTCCATTAAATCCACAGTCCTTCACCCATTTATCCAAAATGCTGGATTTTTGTAGGGTCCAGACTTTCCACATACTTCAAATCCTTGCTCTGCAAACTTTCTAATTTTTCAAAAACACTTGCTCGTTTAACCGTTCAAAAACACAAGCGGCAAATTCAGCGATCTGCACAACACAAGAACAACAACACACAGCAAATACAGTTATTTGCTAAAATCACATTAACATACACACACTCTATACTTTACTTATTTATAAATGCCGGCAAAGTTATGTTACTGGGATTTTTTTCTTCATATCTATACATACATATATTTATTATCTTATTTAACAGGGGATTTCGAGGACCCTGCCGTCCTTGCCTCATATTGTCTAGACTTCTCAGGGCTTTAACTTTCTTTTTAAACACGGGATTTCAAGAACTCCGCCGTCCTTTCCGTTGTCTTTCTCCTTTGGTATATCGTCAACATTTCGGACTCGGATGGGCACCAGTTCCAACAAAGGGTTGAGTCAGCTGTGGCCACAGTCTCCTGGGGCCCACCACGCTCGCTGGAATCCTCAGGTATGTTGGTATCTGGCTCGAAGGACCAATTTAATGTTGGGTTAAACCAACCTGCAACATTTGAACCATTGAACAAGAAAAGAAAGACAAACACACCAAGGTACCTTTTGATGGGGAGAATGAACAGAGAGTAATGCCCAGTAACAATCTCTCTATGGTCTGGCGCAATATTCCTGTCGCCACCCCTTTTATTAACTTTGTCTAGTTTCCCCAATTTACATATGCACTGAGCTCTAAGGAGGGGGAACAAGAAGGCACAGCTGCAGCAGGATTATAAAAGATTAATTATAACATAATTATGACTTCTCACATCATCTTCGGACCTGCAAAGCCTTTTCACTCGGATAAACTAACACAGAACGTCCTTCGTTTTATTCTAGACACAGCTAACACAGGTTCCCAAGAGAATGCTGGAGAGAAACAAAAACCTCCACCTTCCTGTGAAACAGATTTGGACACAGACACTTCTGCATACATGATTAAATCACCTATATATAGCTAGGTGATACCTAAAAAAGCAAATTTGAGATAACTTGTATACATTATTCCAACAGAAGATCCACATTCTGTCAGTCAGAGCTGCTCTCAGGCTCTGACTCTTGTTCCAAACAGTCTGAATGTTGATGTTTCTGTCAGCAGTAAAGAGGTCAGAGGTCAGAGCAGAGCTTTCAGTCACCAATGTGATTAGAAAAAACAAAACATTCACAGAGAAACTAGGAATGTTCCCTAAAATCAGAACAATGTTGATGTTTGCAGATCAATTCCTAAAAGCTGATGATGTGTTTGAGCTCAAAGGAACATTTCTGCTTTGAACAGACGACCACCACGACCATGAAGGCATCACAGCTCCTGCTACAAACTCCAACATGTCGGCTGTGATGCAACAACCTGACAGTTGATCTGACAGCAAAGGAATGGATGAGGACGACAGACGAGAAGGAAAGTCTCTGCAGAGAGTTGAAAGACGACAGGAACAGAAAACAGACTCAGGTGGTTGGAGGAAGATCAGCAGGTATGAGGTGGAGAAGTGAAACACCTGAAGATCCTTTGAGGGAAAACAGAGATTTGGATGTTTGGAAAGATCAATGGGACTCTTTTTCTGGACTTTGTCTAAACTTCCTGCATTGATCTTTTTCCACATTTTTTTTCCTGGAAGCTCTGACAGATCTGGAAGATCCACATTCTTTCAGTTTGATGTTTTCTTTGTGATCAAATCTCTGCCTCAAACGGCTTTTCTGACTTGGTCACATTCAGATTTCAATCTGCTCAGTTCTGTCCTTCAGCTCCATCAGGGGTTTCTGCTTCAGTGTCAGTAGATGACAGATGAGGGGAGTTCATGCACGTCTGGAAGGAGGAGAACAGAAAGCAGAAGGTCACATGACCTTTACTCAGGTCAACTGGGTCATTCTATGAATTCAGTGCATATTGGGTATCTGGTGATTGAAAATCTTACTAAAAGAAATTGCTTTTCTTAGATTTATATCAGATTAAGGACTTTTTTAACCTCTAAGAAAATATGTCTTCCCACCTTAGACATGAAATCCCCAAAATTAATAGAAAAGATTTGTCAGCCTAACAGTGTGTTAAATGGTTGAATATTTTTGCTAAAAGTTGTCACATGTCTGCATTAACTAGGATATTGAGGTACATGTGGCATGAGGAAAACAAGAAAGTAATCATTTTTTCAAAAAAATTGTTTGCTGTTTTCCAAACAAAAATAAATTTCATTTATGAATGTAAAAGAGTTGGATAATAATAATAATAATAATTACATTTTATTTATGAGGCGCCTTTCTGGGCACTCAAGGTCGCCGCACAGCATGTATACGCTATAAAAATACAATAAACAGTTACAACAACAACAGTTTAAATACATACACAATTAAATAAAATGTATATGAAAACGTGAAAAGGTCACTGTTAAAGTGAATAGGCCATTTGGAAAAGATGAATTTTTAGCTTTGATTCGAAATGTGGGAGTGTGTCAGTGTTGCGGAGGTCATGGGGGAGTGAGTTCCAAAGCCGGGGAGCAGAGCAACTGAATGCCCGGCTCCCCATGGTGACAAGACGGGCAGAAGGGACAGAAAACTGAATAGAGGAAGAGGAGCGGAGGGAGCGAGTAGTATGGCGATATGAAGGAGCTCAGAGAGATATGGAGGTGCAAAGTTGTGAAAGCTTTGAATGCGTAGAGCAAGATTTTGTATTGAATGTGGTATGGGATGGGGGGCCAGTGAAGCTGTTGAAGGATAGGTGTGATGTGGTTGATGGAGGGAATGCGTGTGATGATACGAGCAGC
The DNA here is from genome assembly GCA_037389245.1 of Oryzias sinensis. Taxonomy (NCBI): domain Eukaryota; kingdom Metazoa; phylum Chordata; class Actinopteri; order Beloniformes; family Adrianichthyidae; genus Oryzias; species Oryzias sinensis. The sequence continues at coordinate 2,797 of CM074510.1, read as the reverse complement.
TGAGATTTAAACCAGTTGAAGTTTATGGAGCGTTTTTTGTGGGAGACTAAACAGAAGAGAGTTACAATAGTCCAGGCGGGAAGTAACAAGACTGTGTATGAGTACAGCAGTGGACTGAGGAGTGAGGGAGGGCCGGAGACATTGGATGTTGGATGAAGTAGGCTGATTGGGTGACGCTATTTATGAGAGAAGTGAAAGAGAGACTACTGTCGAGGATGACACCCAAAGTACATTGAGTTTTAAGAAGTTTGAGGTGAACCATGATTTGACTTCCTTGATGGAGTCAACCAGCGCTAATGGAGGCAGTGTGGGGTTGGCTTGGCTGGAAAGATAGAGCTGGGTGTCATCCGCATAGCAATGAAAATGGATGTGGTGTTTTTGGAAAATATGACCAAGCGGGAGAAGGTAGATAATAAAGAGGAGTGGACCGAGCACAGAACCCTGAGGGACACCAGTTGTGATAGGGACAGAATGAGAAGTGAAAGATTTCAGTTGGATAAACTGAGTACGGTCAGACAGGTAGGAATGAAACCAGGAGAGGACGGTGCCAGAGATGCCAATGGAAGAGAGTCTGTTCAGGAGGAAAGAATGAGAAATGGTGTCAAAAGCTGAACTGAGATCAAGCAAAAGGAGGATGGATAATAAACCACAGTCAGCAGAGAGGAGAAGGTCATTAGTAATTTTTAGAAGAGCAGTTTCAGTACTATGAAAGGGACGGAAGGCAGATTGGAAAATTTCATACAGATTATTGGAGGACAGATGAGCATGAAGCAGAGCAGATACTGTTATCTCAAGAATTTTTGAAATGAATGGAAGGTTGGAAATGGGACGGTAATTATTGAGGTCTGTTGGATCTGCACCCAATTTGGGAGTATGGGAGTGACAGCAGCAGTTTTCCGTACAGGAGGAACGATTCCAGAGGTGAGGGAAGCATGGATTATGTTGGTGATGAGAGGACAAACAGAGGGAGCCGTAGCTTTAACAACGATGGTGGGCAGTGGGTCAAGCTGGCATGTGGAAGGTTTGGATTTTTTAATTAATGTAGAGATTTGACTAACTGTGGGTAGGGTAAATGAAGAAAACGAATCATCATATGTAAAAGACGGAATGGAAGATAGAAATGGAGCAGAGTAGGGGGTAAGCTGTTGATGGATAAGGTGGATTTTTGTGGTGAAAAATGAAGCCAATGTGTTGCAGAAATCAGTTGAATAGAGATGTGATGGAAGGGAGTCAGGAGGTTTGATGATGTTAGAGATGAGGGAGAAAAGAATCTTTGAATTTTCTTTATTTGAATTGATTAGATTGGAGTCGTAGGCAGTTTTTGGTTTTGGAGATGCACTCTTTTAGTGGAGAGTGTGCTGTGTGTACATGTCTTTGTAGATAGTTAGTCCAGTTTTGGTGTAGAGTCTTTCAAGTTGGCGACCTTTTGCTTTTAACTGTCTGAGAGTGGGGGTGTACCAGGGTGCAGTATAGGTGAATGAGACAGATCTGGATTTGAGTGGAGCAAGTGTGTTGAGGATGTGGTGCAGATCTGGAGCTGTAAAACTGTCTGTATTTGGGAGTTCACTGATCAGGGCAGATAAAATCTCCTTAGCATTACAGAGGGTAATATTGCATGAAGGCTTGTGTTTGGAAAGAAACAAATTGAAATTAAATATCACAAGCATATGGTCGGAAAACGGGATGAAGTTTGATTTACAGTCCATGGGTATTATAACTGAGCAACAGATTAAGTCTAGAATGTGTCCTTTTGAGTGAGTGGGAAAATCCACAAATTGTTGAAAACTAAAACTGTCCAAACAGGATGGGAAATCATTAGTAAGTGAATTTTTAACATCCAGGTGAATATTTAGGTCTCCTAGTAATAAAACATTTGGTGAAAGTGCCTCAAATGACTGGAAGATAGGAACTGTTATAGGAGCTGCTCTCAAACACTCAAAACTGGTTGCTGAAGAAGTTGAAATGAACAACTTTTTTGTGACCGGCTGTTACGGGCTTAAACAAAACTGAGGGACATGATTAAATGGTGAAATTCTATAAAGGTTCATGTATTTTTCTCATATTTCTTCAATTTAAGTGACACTAAATATTGCAATGGATCATATTAGCAGAAAAAACATGTGGTTATTGACTGTTTTTTATCAGTTTTGCATTCAGTGTCAAGGTAAATTTGGTTGCTCCTTTGGCTGACCTCTACTTCAAACACCCATGACATTTTTTAAACATAATTTTCAAACTATTTTTGTGTGCTAAAATGCTGAGACATGTGGCTCTTTCCATTTCTTGTTTTAAAATGAATTTTATGACTTAATATATACGAAAATCTTTGAAGTAAACCTGTAGGAGACAAAGTGCACTGATTTCAGAGAATCACCTGACCATCTGTCAATCTGACAGCGTGAAGCTCCGCCCCTCCTCCCAGTGACTGTTAGATTTCTGTCTTTAGTTTCTCCAAACGTCCTGCTGTGTTCATGAAATGTTTCTTCCTCCATCTTCATCTCAAATTCTCAGGTCACTTTACAAACATCCTGCAGCTCCTGACAGTCATTTCACCTCCAACAAGAAGCCACGCCCCCTTTTTTGTGTCAGGAGTGAACCTGATCCAATCCTGATCCTCTGACTGTGTAGCAGTGGGTGTTCACTTGGTAGATAACAGGCAGGTTGAGGGTTTGATTCCAGGAAGGCTCACAGTCTGAATCTAACATTAATTTTCCATTTCAGCTGCTCCACCTGCTGCCCCGCCCACCTGGGCTGCCCCGCCCACCTGTGCTGCCCCGCCTCCATCCAGGTGGACTCT
>CM074509.1:22447791-22471249 GCA_037389245.1 Oryzias sinensis | reverse complement strand
TGTAGTTGTAGATTTAGATAAGTTAATTCTTCTCTAAGAGTTCTGGTACATCGCCTGTCCGTCCTGGGGGAGGATCCCTCCTTCATGTGGGCACCCCTGAGGTTTCTTCGTTTTTTCCGGAATCCGGTTTTTTGGGAGTTTTTCCTTACCGCGAAGGGGGGTCTAAGGGCAGGGATGCCAGTATAGCTTAGTCAGTTTGTTAGTTCATTTTTGTATTTTCCTTTTGAACTCTTTGTACTCATGATCCTTTTGAGTTCATGTTTTACTTCGAAGCCCATCGAGACGACTGTTGTTGTGATTTTGGGCTATACAAATAAAAAATTGAATGTGCTCTAGTTGTTTTATGCCCCCTGCTTGCCAAGCTGGGAAGTGGATAATTTTTTTGTTTATGAGGATGTCTGGGTTGTTCCAGATGGGTGTCATTTTGCACGGTTGAATTGATGATTTTGATATTTTGAGAAATTCCCACCAGGGTGTTAAAGTGGCATTTATATTAGTACTTTTGAAACAATCCTGTCTTTTAACTATTTGGCTGATAAATGGAAGATCTGACAGGTTGATCTTTCCACATAACGCCTGTTCCAAGCCAAACCATGAGTTGGTTTCTGGATTATTTTTTAACCATTTTAAGATGTATTGTAATCTATTTGCAAGAAAGTAATTGTGGAAGTTAGGTAATTCTAATCCTCCACAACTTTTTGCAGATTTTAAAGTTTTTAGACTAATTCTTGCAGGTTTATTGTTCCATAAAAAGCTTGATATGGATGAGTCTAATGTTTTGAACCATTTTAATGGCGGTTGTGTGGGAATCATTGAGAAGAGATAATTAACTTTGGGTACGATTTTCATTTTTACTGTGGCTACCTTGCCCATAAGGGACAGAGGCAGGTTGGTCCAGCGTGTTAGATCGTCCTGTATGTTTTTCAGTAATGGGGTGTAGTTTAGCTGCACCAGTTCTGTTAGTTTGGGGGAAGAATTGATACCTAGATATTTGATATTACCTGATTTAACTGGTATTGTGAGTCTTTGCTCCGCATTATTGTTCAGTGGTAATAAAACAGACTTATTCCAATTAATGGAATAGTCTGATATAGAGGAGAATTCATTAATGATTGTTGCCGTTTCATTTACAGAATGTAAATTACTTAAAAACAGTAATATGTCATCTGCATAGAGACTAATTTTATGATGGCTGTGTTTGGTTTTAATTCCTTTAATGCTCTCATTCTGTCTTATTGCTGCAGCTAGAGGCTCGATAAATATTGCAAAAAGAGAAGGAGAGAGTGGGCAACCCTGTCTGGTTCCTCTTCCAAGAAAAAACCTGTTGGAAGTCTGTTTATTAGTTCTAACTGATGCATTGGGGTTGTGGTATAATATTTTGATCCAATTGATGAATGATTCTCCAAACCCAAACTTATGGAGGGCAGCAATAAGGAACTTCCAATTTACTCTATCAAAGGCTTTTTCAGCATCCAGTGATAGTATAGTCATTTCCTGTTTTTTGATGGTGGCAAAGTCTATTATGTTAACAAGTCTGCGGACATTGTCATCCGAGTGTCTGCCTTTGATGAATCCAGTTTGATCAAAGTCAATTATGTGAGGAGTGACTTTTTCTATTCTCTGTGCTAGTGCTTTGCAGATAATTTTTACATCTGCATTAATTAAAGAAATGGGGCGATAGCTTGAAGGACTAGTGGGGTCTTTGTCTGGTTTTAGAAGAAGGATAATGTTGGCGGAGTTCATGTTAGGTGGTAGAGATTGGCTTTCATTGATAAATTTTACCGTTTTATAAAATGTTGGTGCCAGTTGTTCATAGAATTCCTTATAAAACTCTGCAGGAAAGCCTTCAGGCCCTGGTGCTTTACCATTAGGCATAAGTAACAGAGCTTCATGAAGCTCAGACAACGAGAGCGGAGAGTCTAAATTTGTGATTTGATCTTCGTTTAACCTGGGCAGGTTTACATTGTTGAGAAATGAGTTGATGCTTTGTTCTGATGGATTGATCTGTGGAGTGTATAAGTTTTATAAAAGTCTTTAAACGCATTAATTTTTACCGGGTCATGGGTGACATTCCCTGTTTGGTCCATAATAGAAGTGATTGTTGATTTTTCTTTATTAATTTTAAGCTGATTAGCTAGAAATTTGCCAGATTTATTTGAGTTTTCATATCTTTCTAGTCGAAGCCTTTGTATCTGGAATTGTGTTTGTTTATTGATGATGTCATTTACCTGCAGTTTTAAATTTTTCAGGTCGCCCAGTATGTGTTCCTGTGCAGAAGCAGCATAAGCAGTCTCCAGGGTTTTGATTTTATTTTCTAGTTCTAATAAATCTGCTTTCTCTTTGCGTTTTTTATGCGTTGAATAAGAGATGATTTTCCCTCTCATGACTGCTTTTGCTGTTTCCCAAAGAACACTTGGTGATATTTCAGAAGTATTGTTGAATTCTAAGAAGGTTGCCCACTCTTTTTTTAAAGAATTTAATAAATTCCTGGTCTTTCAACAGAGATGTATTAAACCTCCAGATTGTACCCGAGGTTGTGGGTACTTCCCTTGAAATAGTAACAGAAACTGGTGCATGGTCACTGATAATAATTGGATGAATGTTGGAACTTTTAATTTCTTTCAAAAGGGAGTTACTGACAAATAAATAATCTAAACGAGAGTGTGAATGGTGAACTGGAGAAAAAAAGGTGAACCCCTTAGTGTTTGGATGACATGAGCGCCAAGCGTCGCAGAGACCCAGATCATTCATGTACTGCTGTAGGATACATGCAGAGCGCCATGTACGCTGGTTTGCTGCCGTGCTGAGTCTGTCAAGTTCAGGATCCAAAACAAGGTTGAAGTCTCCTCCTATAATAATTGTGGAGTCAGAGTGAACTGAGAGTGAGGTGAAGAATCTGAAAGAAGGAAGAGTCGTCAACATTCGGGCCATAGATACTGGCTATGCAAAAGTCCTTATTCTGAATGGATATATTAATAATTACAAATCTGCCTTCTGGGTCAGTAACTGTATCCTTATGAGTAAATGTAACATTTTTATTAATCAAAACTGCAACCCCTCTTTGTTTGGAGTTGAAACCGGCAGAATACATAACTGGATACTGGGAACAGCACAGGAGATGATCAGCTGATAAAGATAAATGGGTCTCCTGCAGCAGAGCTATATCTGCTTTAAGATCATCCGGGTGATTTAACACTTTCAATCTCTTTGGCCCAGAACCAAGTCCACGCACATTCCAGCTAACGATTTTAAGACTGTTCATAGCTGTTCTAACTGGGAGAGTGCAAGGCTAAATAGTGCGTGTGCCCGTCCGTGTGCGCGTGCACGCTGTGCGTTCCTGCTACACTGACAAGCGCTGTGCGTTGTGGGTGAACGTGTCTTGGCTGTGAGTTGCATGTTGCGTGCGTCCTGTGTGAGCCTAAGTGAGGTTTTTGCAGTTTATCAACGTGTGTGTGTGGGATCGCGTGTGCATGCTCTTATGCGCGCTAGTATGCGCGCGCGCCCGTTCCGTGCATAAATAAATACTCACCGTGGTTGCGTTGACTTTGCCTGATTCACATATGAGGACATGGGAAGGGGGGGGGGACAAGAGAAAAGAGAGAGGAAAAGAGAAAAAACAAAACAACGAAACAACAGAAACATGAATGTGAGAGAAAGAAAAGACACTTTTCCTGAGAGGTGTGGATTATTGATGATCCGATTATTTCCTATTCAATTAAATAAGTTTGCGGGTTTCTTCTGGGCAGCGCAGATGTCAGTGCGCCTCTGAAAGCCTTCAGCACAGCCAGGGTGTTACCTCTGGGTCCCGGAACAGCTTGCCGTTCACAAAAGGTTTATCAACGGCAACCACCGCGCGGGCTCCAGCAGACAGGTGCTTCCCCCTCAGCGGGAAGAGGATTTTCCGCCAGCGGAGGATCTCGCCTGGAAACTGATCATCCACGCTATAATGTGTGCCTTTCAGCTCTCGTCCTCTGCTTTTTACCAGCTCCTTTTGTTTATAATGTTCAAATTTAGCAACAATAGGACGGGGACGCTGATTGTCCGGCCTTTTTCCTCCGAGCCGGTGAACCCTGTGGAAGGAGATCTTCTGGACTTCTTCCTTGGGGAGCTTCAGGTGGACCTCTATGAAGGACTTAACAATGTTCTCCGGGACTTCTCCTGCCTCTTCTGGAATCTCTGCGATCACAAGATTGTCCCTCATGCTCCTCGCCTGAAGATCCAGGAGGGTTTTTTTGATGGATCGGTTTTCCTCAGAAAGACGGGCGGTGTCGTTGCCCTGGGTCTTCACGGTCTCTCTGAGGGCCTGGTTCTCCGCTGCGAGCTCCTGCACCTGCTGTTGGCTGAACTCTAGAGACTCTCGCAGACCTTGGAATTCCTTATGGAGGATCTCCAGCAGATTTAAACGGCAATCAAGGCTGGAGAGCTTTTTACCAATTGAATCCAGGATATCACTCATGTTGCTGCCTGGGGAGGAGGCAGCCCCCGGGGAGTCTTCGGGACGGTTGCGTTTGGTGGACGGAGTGGCGGTGTTGGATTTCCTCATGAGGCAGGTATTGAAACACTCGTCGATGTAATTCTCCAGATCCTCCAGGTCATCCAGGCTGGCAAATGCTTGACAAACTTTTTCAGATTTTTATTTTTTTACTTTCTGGATTATTTAAATATGGCGGTGTAATGAAATAAATCAAAAATGTTTGTTCACAACTTACGCGCCGCCAAGTAAACTCACCACACTCCTCTCGTCGGCTCTCGCGATACTACAGCATCACGTGTCTACTCAGGTCTACAGTGAATTTTCATCGAAAATGAATGAAAAGGATTATTGTTGTGTGGTGCAAACAATTTCCCTAAATTGTTTTTTTTTTTTAATCAAGTAGGAAGAATAGCACATCTGCAAGTTCAAAATGCATCACAATGCATTGCATTATGAGCTATCAGATGTAATAATCTCACTACTTTGTTAAGAATCACTTATTTGCAAATTATAAACAGTTATGGAGATATGAGGTCTGCCTGCCAGCAACAATATAAGTTATTATTAGTCGGTCACTGTTCCTAGATAATCTAAAACACAAAAAAAACAGCGCTGTTCATAAACAGTTTTTTGTTTTGTTTTTTTGTCAGGGTATGCTGGTTCCAGAGATTGAATGGGAGGAGAGTGGATCCATGACTGAACCTCGGATCAATGTCCTGGTATGGGACAGTCCTCTTTTGGGTCCACAAATGTAGGAACTGCAAGACGACATCAACCCGTTGTTTAATTCAGACCGTTTGGGAGTGGACCTATATCTTTACTGTCCCGTTTGTTTAGAACTTTATATAGGCGACATAATTACATACAGAAGAAGAGAGACTGAGGGGAGGAAGACAGAGTTCAAATTAATACTGCTGTATGTTCAAGGGACTTCATTGTATGTAAGGATGTTATGAAAATTAGTTCCAGTTTAAATAAAATTCAAATAAGTAGAGATCCCCTGCATCTGCTTAAATTTTGATGTTTTAATCTGTCCATGTTTTCACTGAATTTTACTCTGCAATAAAGGGTGAATGTTTGCACTTTGTTGTTCTATGACCATCTTTTGTTGTGTAGTATTTAACCAGTTATAAAACCCAGAGAGATGAGGATCTTTTTGCAAGGGTGACGTGGCCAAGAGGATAGAAGCAGAAATATGGTTACAATATAAAATCAATGACATTTGAGTTATTAAAAAATTAAGGTCCAGCAAAGTGACTTTGGGCTGAGCAGGGGGGGAGTATTGGGTATCTGTGATTGACAGTGAGATGAGCCTGAGGTAATGTAGTCCCACCGCGTGGTACGGAGCAAAGTGATGCCAGTTTCTCCACAAAACCTTCTGTGGAAGTTGAAGATTTTTCTACTCCACCTTCATATGATCAAAACCGTGTCTGAGTGTTGAAATGACGCCAGCATGAAAGCTAAGAGAATAACGTACAAACAATCCCGAGTAAAACGTTCATTGTAAATCTCATGACCAGTACAGAGTTCGATGGATTCTATGTCAACTGCATTCAACCACTGTTGCCTTGCTCCCAGGTCCACTGAAAAGTTGCACAAGTAATTTTTGACAACCAAAGGCAAATAAGCCGACAAGCCATGCTAAGGCTAACACGCTAACGACCGACTGTTACAGAATCAAACATGGGCAAACATGGGCGGGGCTTTTGCCACCTGCAGAAAGCGTAGAGAAAGTGTAAGGGACCATTCGATTGGCTAAAAGCGAACCCGCCTGCTTTGGCAATGAGTTTGATTGACAGATTCACTAGCCAATGGTGACATTAGTCAGCCTGCTCCGTCAGATGAGTCTCAATATTCACCGTAGAAAAATCTCTCACACACATGGGGAGATTCACAAACGAGAACGGGATTTTGAATGCACACTCTGCAATTCGTATGATCTGTGAGTTCACATCACATGTGTACCTAAAAATCATGTTTGTAAAGCACCTACTGTGTATTTCTGATACATTTATTGTGAATTTCTAAAATGTTTTTTGTGAAACACAGTGTGTATGAGGTTCCATTTGTGCCAAAAATCTGTTTTTGTGTCCACTGTCTATGTCTTTGGTCATCTCACTTTGTCGTCAGGACTTAGCAACCGTTGCTACTGTCGATAGCTCCGGTCGTTAGCTGCTGTCGATAGCTACGGTGTTTGCTACTGTGGTTAGCTACTGTCGTTAGCTGCTGTCGATAGCTACTGTCGTTAGCTACGACGTTTCCCCGTGTTTTGTCGTTAGATGTTCTCGTTTTTCAAATTTTGCCAAAGTCGTCAGAAAAGTCCTTTGTACGGCCGGTAAATTTTTTCCTGTACTATTGCCGTATTGCCAGAAAGGGTGGTGGTGGTGTGTGTGTGTGTGTGTGTGTGGGAGGGCATGCATACAACGCTTGACACGAAAACAAAGTGGCGCTTTACCGCCACCATCTGATCTGGAGGCGAACTACTTCTATTTAACGCGGAGAATGACACATAATAAATATGAACATTTTACGAAGATTATTTATGAATGTGCTGTGTTCTGATCATGAAAAACGTGGCTGATTTATTAATAATAAAATTACAAACACATTGGTGTTAATTTAATGTATTTGTTCAGAAATAAACCCTCAACTCATTAGTCCATGGCAATATTTATTTTTTCGCCGCTGAACGATTTACGGGAGCCTTGCAAGGAGGCCTTTAAAATATCTTCGATGAGTTACCTTCTCAAATTTTAGTGGGTCGAGTCACTAATTATGAATATAACAGTCGAAAACTGACTGGTTGTTGAGCTTTTCTTTTTAATCTATTTATGTGACCATGAGACGGCGCACTCGGGACCTTAACCCTTAGCCCGTCTGATCCTCGTTTATCCATCAGATTTGTAACAACATATTTTATAAAGATCAGTCATTTTTCAAAATAATTTGAAATAATAGTTTCATCACAAGATTAAATTAAAGCCATACTCTAAATAACTTTAAACGGGAACGTGAAACCGTTGTATGCATGCACCCCCCCCCCCCCTCTTTCTGGGAGTGCGCGTTTGCAGGATTGTCAATAAAGTTTTTTTTTTTTTAAAGTGTTTTGTTCCGTGATAATACGGGAACAATTTATCGACCGTACAAAAGACTTCTCTGACGAACATTGCAAAATTTGAAATACAACAAGATCTAAGGACACGACATGGTGAGAGAACGTAGCATACGACACTAGCAACGGTTGCTAAGGATCTTCCTGACGACACGTGAAACGACTTCGCAAACGACACTAGCAACGGTTGCTAAGGATCTTCCTGACGACATGGTGAGACGACATGGCAAACGACACTAGCAACGGTTGCTAAGGATCTTCCTGACGCCGTAGTTAGACGACATGGGATAAGGACAATGACAAAGATAAAGTTTAAGGATAAAGCAAGCATATACATCACAAAGTTAATACAAAGTAATAATCAAAGAATCATGGGCATGCAGAAGATATTGCTTAGTAGTACATAGACATGAACCAATGTAAAATGAACTCGTTCAATAGACATAGACAGCCAGAAAAGTCCTTTGTACGGCCGGGTAATTTTTTTCTGTACTATTGCCGTATTGCCAGAAAGGGTGGTGGTGGTGTGTGTGGAGGGGGCATGCACACAACGCTTGACACGAAACAAGTGGCGACACGCCACCATCTGATCTGGAGGCGAACTACTTCTATTTAACGCGGAGAATGACATAATAAATATGAACATTTTACAAAGATTATTTAAAATTCAGCTGTATTCTGAAGATGACAATATGGATGATTATTAAATATATAAAATTACAAACACATTGGTTTTGATTTAATGTATTGTTCGAAATAAACCTCAACTCATTAGTCCATGGTACATTTATTTTTCGCCATGAACGATTTAATGGGCTCGCAAGGAGGTTCTTAAAATATCTTCGATGAGCGTCTTCAATTTTAGTGGTCGAGTCATCATTTATCAATATAACAGTTTAAAAACTGACTGGTTTGAGCTTTTTTAATCTATTTATGTGACCATGAGATGGCGCCTGACCAGTATAAGGCTCTGGCTAGCCCGCCTGATCCTGCGATTCACCAAGTTTTGTAACAACATATTTTATAAAGATCAGTCATTTTTCAAAATAATTTGAAATAATAGTTTCATCACAAGATTAAATTAAAGCCATACTTAAATAACTTTAAACGGAACGTGAAATCCATGTAATGATGCACCCTCTCTGGGGAGTGATACATTTGCAGATTTATTACTGCGGCTGTTTTTTTTTTAAAGTGTTTTGTTCCGTGATAATACGGGAACAATTTATCGACCGCATTGAAAAAAGACTTCTGACGCAGAACATTGCAATATTTGAAATACAACAAGATCTAAGGACACGACATGAGAGAACGAGCATTACCTATTAATTAGCAACGGTTGCTAAGGATCTTCCTGACGGCCATCGAAACGACTTGGCAAACGATAATTAGCAACGTGTTGCTATGATCTTCCTGACGGTTAATGCTGAGACGCACATAGCATACGACACTAGCAACGGTTGCTAAGGATCTTCCTGACGCCGTAGTTAGACGACATGGGATAAGGACAATGACAAAGATAAAGTTTAAGGATAAAGCAAGCATATACATCACAAAGTTAATACAAAGTAATAATCAAAGAACTGGGCGGCATGCAGAAGATATTGCTTAGTAATACATAGACATGAACTAATGTAAAATGAACTCGCTCAATAGATTTAGACAATGAGCCAAAGCATAGACAGTGGACGCAGTACCATCAGTAGACATAGACAATGGACCAAAGACATAACAGTAGACAAAAACACATTTCCTTGATATTATTGGCACAAATGGAACTCTCATACTTCAAGGATCTTTCCTGACGACATGGTGAGACTCCATTACGGCAAACGCAGCATTAATTAGCAACGGTTAAGTTAAGGATCTTCCTGACGCCGTAGTTAGACGATTACGGGATAAGGACAATGACAAAGATAAAGCTTAAGGATAAAGCAAGCATATACACTGCAAAGTTAATACAAAGTAATAATCAAAGAATCATGGGCATGGTGAAGATATTGCTGCATAGTACATAGACATGAACCAACAAAATGAACTCGTTCAATAGACATAGCGAACAATGAGCCCAAAGCATAGACAGTGGACGCAAAAACACGATCAGTAGACATAGACAATGGACCAAAGACATAACAGTAGACGCAAAAACACATTTTGATATTATTGGCACAAATGGAACCTCATATGCACATTTGTGAGAAACACTTATTGTGCATTTGTAAAACATTTAGTGTGCATGTGTGAAAAACAATGTGTGTGTTTGTGAAACACATGGTGTGTATTTCCAAATTTATTTTTCACGTTTGCTAGTCATTAAGGAATGATGGTTTAAAGTGGAGAGGCGCGTTTATCGAGGTTGAAAATGAGTTTCTTCACCCACTCCATGGACGGGTCAGCACAGTACTCTTGTTTATTTTTCAGCGTCAAACTGATAGAATAAAAGAAAATGATGATCAATTTCATTCAATGTACTTCATTTGTATAATATACTTAAGAATATTGGTAAAAAGAGTTTTATTTTTAAACTTTTTCAAATTCCATCACTTTTTTGTGTTTTGGAATGCATTTTATAATGAATTATAACATTGTAATAAAGAGAATTTGATGAATTCTTGATTATACTGCGGTATCATTTGGAATGAAGAAACAGAATAAATACTTACAGAACACCTTTCTTTGGACAATATGTGCTGGTGTGTTTGTAGCTCTCCACCTCATTTGCATACAACTTCTTCGGGAAGAACTTAAAGCAGCACACATTTTGATGGTAGGAATCTGGAAGGTTGCAGTCAAACTCATCAGAATTTCCTATCCGGATGTTCTGGGAGAAATTTGAATGAAGTTGGACTCACTCTGAGATGTTCGGCCGGCGGTGCCAAGTCCTAAAGTGAAAATACATCATTTTTATTTTTGTATATTTGCAAGTTTGATTAATTATTTATGCTTTGGCAAATTCATGATGAGGTAGACTGTGTCTAAGCAGCAGAGACTATTTTGCAATACAGGGAACATTTGATGAACGTTGTCTTTAGCTTTAAAATAAAAGCAGCCCTTAAAATGTCAAGCTGTTGCTTATCTGCTTATCTTTAAAAGCTTATAAACCAGTGACGTGCGGTGAGGTTGATGACTGGTGAGGCACTGAATCCTCTGGAGTCTGATTTACAATTACTAAAACTGAATATTTCACCATTCATCCAACAGCAAGTAACAGCAAATAAGATACACACAAGAACATATTTGTCCTACAATTTCTGGTATTTTTCCAACTTAAAATTCTGATGTTAAATCAGTTATCAAATGTTGTCTGTGAAAATGATCATAAAAATAAGTGATTTTATTTACATTTTTTTTCTACTTACTCTCATGTTATTTTAAAAAAAACAACCGTTGAAAAACATGTTTGGCCTTACTTTTTAAGTCCGTGCGCCAATCCTTCTCCACAAAAAGCTCTATGATCTTTTGGAAAAGTCCTCCTTATTTACCTTTAGGTCAGGGGTCGGGAACCTATGGCTCACGAGCCATATGGCTCTTTTGATGGTCACATGTGGCTCGCAGACAGATCTTTAATTATACTTTTTTTTTTTCATTAGACCAGTCCTTTTCGGGCGCGATGCGATGCCAGAGCCGCGCAGTAATAGATGTGCTTGGAGAAAAAAATCTGTGAAAGAAAAATCTGTCACTATCAGCCGGTGTGGGTACCGGTTCGACTCGGGCTGCCGGATGTTCTCGACGGTAACACCAGTTGGACAAACTACTTAGCGAGCGATTTTACGTTTAGCGATTTTACTACTTAGCGATGTCGTACCCATCTAAGGGATTTTTGAGGATTCGTTTTGGGTTTGAAGAGAATGACTGCAGTTTTTGTTTGAATGACATTGAGACTGTGGATCATTTATTCTTTAACTGTGGAATTATAAAAACATTCTGGGATGAGTTCTGCTTTTGGTATTCTTCCAAAATAGCAATGCCAGTTCATTTACACTCAAAATATGTTCTATTGGGTGTGGTATCATATAAAGAAAATAGAGTTCTTAATATCCTGATATTGCAAGGAAAGTTTTATATACACAAAAATAAATATTTGAAGACCAAACCACTTTTTATAACATTTCATAAAGAGCTCTGTTTTTACTTTCAATCAATTCATTATATGAAAAGAAGAATGGCTTGAAATTTCTTAGTTTTGTTCAGAAATACAAACTTCACGAGTACCCCTAACTAGTATTAGACTATTTAGATTGGTTCTATGTTCTTTTATTTGATTTTTATTTTACTTGTGTTTTTAGTCATTTGTGTGTTATGTTCATTGTTTCTTTTTTTCCCTTCTATTCTTTATTTTCTATGTTAACATGTTATGTTTGGCAATGGTGACTGATCTTCGAGGTAATGTTGATAACATTGTTATTGCACTCGCAGATTCTGTCTCCAGAGAGGAATAAGACAGGGGTGTCCTGTCTCTGTGTACCTGCTTCTTCTACAAGTTTTCTGCAGATATATAAAATTTAGTAATATTGATGGTATTTCTATTGCTGGTAAAAACATTCTTATAAGTCAACTGGCTGATGACACCAAATTATTCTTAAAAAACTCCTCACAGGTTCCCAGGGTTCTTCAAGTTATAGATACATTTTCAAAAGCATCTGGACTTTATCTAAACCTAAAGAAATGTGAGTTATTTCCTCTCAAACAATGTGCTCTAACATCCATAAATAGTATAGTAGTCAAAGAAAAAGTCACATAAGATCAAAAACAAAGAGAACTGATTAACTATAATCCTATGATTGCTAAAGCACAAAATATGTTTAATCGCTGGCTACAAAGAGATCTTTCACTAAAAGGTCGTGCCCTCTTAGCAAATGCAGAAGGAATTTCCAGACTAGTTTATATTGCTTCCTCACTATCTCTGGACTGTAAAACTGCAAAAAGAATTGATCAGATACTTTTTCATTTTCTTTGGAGAAACAGAATCCACTATGTACGAAAATCAGTAGTAATTAATTCATCAAAAGACGGAGGATTTGACTTTCCTGACTTTTCCACTCTAAACAATGTCCTCAAAATTAAATGGTTAAAAAAATTCTTAAGAAGTGAATCCTCATTTTGGAATTTCATACCAAAATATACATTTGTTAAGCTTGGTGGTCTGCCATTTCTTCTATTATGTAATTTCGAAATAGAGAAAATTCCTTTAAAACTGTCTAATTTTCATAAGCAGGTTTTATTGGCATGGACTTTGATCTACAAAAATAATTTCTCCCCTCATCACTACTATATTTGGAATAACGCTGATATTCTACACAAAAACAAGAGTAATTTCTTGAAAATTGGTTTAAAAAGAACATTTCTCTTGTAACACAGCTGATGAATCCACATGGTAACCTGATGTCATACGTTGAGTTTCTATCCACCTATAATCTGCATGTCTCACCTGCAGAGTTTGCATTGGTTACTGGAGCCATCCCAGGTGGTGTTAGACTTCTGTGTAGTAGTTCTCCTTCAAATACTCCATGTTCTCCTCCCAAATTAACAGAATTGTGGTGTGGAAAGGTATGTTTTTCAGCTGGCAGGAATAATCAAAGTATCCGTTCTCTGTTTCAAAATGAGATTGCCACAAAACCGTATGTTATCTCATACTGGAACAGCTTTGGATGTAGAATTCAGTGGGAAAAGGTTTGGACCCTGCCCCAAAAGTATTTCATCACCAATAAAATCAGAGAAATTTCTTTCATAATTCTTAACAAATTTTATCCAGTGAAACATTTCTTTACTAAGTTTAAAAAAGATCTGGACATAAACTGT
Source organism: Oryzias sinensis (assembly GCA_037389245.1). NCBI lineage: Eukaryota > Metazoa > Chordata > Actinopteri > Beloniformes > Adrianichthyidae > Oryzias > Oryzias sinensis. The sequence goes on along the minus strand of CM074509.1, from coordinate 22,457,864 downwards.
TCATTCTGTCATTCCTCACCAGAAACTGTGCTTCATCTTTTGCTCTTTCACTGATGTATTTTGAAAAGATGTGATACATTTTATAAGAACTCATTTATGTGAAGATTATAGATTATTTTACGAGGATATTATTTTTGGATATTTTACACAAGGAAGACTTAATGCAGAAAAAATATATGTAGTTAATTCACTTATAATTATGGCTAAATATTTTATTCACAAGTGGAAATATGCCAACAAAAAAACAGTGTTTTATGTTTTTCAGAAAGAAATGGTATTGTATGTGAACAGTATTAAATCTTCCACTAACAAAAAAGCTGTCAGAACAGTTGAAACATGGTCTACGACGGAGTTTTAGGGCCACGGTGAGGAAAATAAAATCTGGCCAACATGACGAGATTCGTCATGTCGACTTTAATCTCCTCCTCCTTTATTCTCCTTTTAATGAAAAGGAGAATAAAGGCTGCAGCGATCCTCTACACCCAAACGTTTCTCTGAGCTCCTTATTTTACAGATGCTACACGGAAAATAATCTGATTTTGAGTCGCCAAAAGGCTCAGAATCTCTTTGTTTTAAACCTATAATCCGGAAATGAAGCTTCACAAAAGGCTCCACATATTTCATCTTCAAGATATGCTCCGATGAACAGACAACTTCGGGGTTTTCTCCTTGTTAATCTATGGATTTTTTCCCGTAAATTTACGAGTTTTTATCTCCTAATAAAATTACTTTTTTTGGTGGCCATAAAAATCTGTCGTAAACTCTTAAATACAAAGCCACTAGCTCACTAACATTAGCCATAACACTGAATACTCCTGAAAGACTCAGCTTCACTTCTCTCGCGCAACATTGCAACTTAAATCTCGAAACTTTATTTCAACTTTTATCTCGACACGACGAGTTTTTTCTCGAAACTTTGTGTCGAGTTTTTTCTCGTCATTTTTTTTGTGTCGAGTTTTTTCTCGTCATGACGTGATTAAAGTCGACATGACGACTTTAATCTCGTCATGTTGGCCAGAATTTTTTTTTTCCTCCCCGTGGCCCTAAAACTCCGTCGTAGTTTTACATGGTTATTATTATGTTTTTTTGTTCATTCTCCTGGCGAACGTGAAGATTGTATTTTGCAGACAGTGGAGTTTTGTGTTTGGTATTTTTTATGGGCAGTATATTGTTAATAAAGTTTATTTAAAAAGAAAAAAAGAAAAAAACTACAAAATGGCGACCGCACTATATAGTGCACTATATAGGGGTTAGGGCGGTAATTCGGACACAGGGTACGGCATCAGTGTAGCTACAAAGCAGCTGTCAGCTCATGTCTGCCCCCTGCTGGTGAGGCATGCCTCACCTAAAGCCTTTTCTGGGGGCCTGCCACAGCAGGGCTTCCACCGCACATTGAGCCCTGCCGTCAGACACAAGGCACAGCGCTACAGAGCGTCATCCGGAGTTTCCGCTCCGTCTGTGATCGCGCAACACTCAAATTCTGCGATTGTAACCTCAGAAACTGTGATAAACCTGTTGAGTTGACTGAAAATGTATGTTTAACACAGATCAGTGGAAAACAATATATACTTTTTTTTTACCCTTTTCAATAATTTTTCATTTAATTTAAACTTTTATTTAACCAGGACAATCCCAAAAACCTCTTTCCACGCGTAGTGCAGCGGTAGGTTGGTGCAGCGGTAGGTTGGTGCAGCGGTTTATCACGATTATGACCGCACGTCACTGTTATAAACCCATTCATTAAGGAACTATGGAACACAACGGTAAATGGCATATATTTATAGCGCTGTTCTACTTTCTTTCGAAGGCCCAAAGCAATTTACCGTTCAGTCCCATTCACCCACGCACAAACATTCATACAATGGTGGTGGCTCCACTGCCAAACACTGGCGCAAACCTCCAACCAGAGGGAAGGTAGGATTGAGTGTCTTACCCAAGGACACTTCAACACATGGGAAACAAGGCGGGAATCGAACCTGCAATCTCACGATCATGCATCGACTGCACCACCATGCGTGGTGCAGTGGTTGGTGCAGCTGTTGGTGCAGCTGTTGGTGCAGTGGTAGGTGCAGAGGTTGGTGCAGAGGTTGGTGCAGCGGTAGGTGCAGCTGTTGGTGCAGCGGTTGGTGCAGCTGTTGGTGCAGCTGTTGGTGCAGCGGTAGGTGCAGAGGTTGGTGCAGCTGTTGGTGCAGCTGTTGGTGCAGCGGTAGGTGCAGAGGTTGGTTCACCGGCAGGTGCAGAGGTTGGTGCAGCGGTAGGTGCAGCGGTAGGTGCACCGGTAGGTGGCGCAGCGTACCGCTGGCACGTAGGCTGCTCCTCATGGAGCACTAAAGAAAGAGAGAGAACAACTGCACACCTGGATTTAAATAGGATGCTGGTGAGCTGATTAAGTGACTCCCTAGGGCGAGTAACCAAGTAAAACACTGCTAGAGTAGTCTGCCTGAAAGGCACCCAAGGTCGCTCATGTTCGGATGTTCTGGGAGAAATGTGAATGAAGTTAGACTCACTCTGAGATGCCAGGATGGTGACAGGTGAGAGGAGTAGGAAGAAGGTCACCAAGGCGACAGAAGCTTTCATCATCATCATCTGTGTCAAGGTTGATTCTTTGAGCTGCTTGCTTGTCTGATGGTGTCAGCGATGGCTCTGCCTGCTGATCTCACAACCTTTTATTGTGCTGTAACCCTTATGTGTTAAAAAAAAACAAAAAAAAGTTTCAAGACAAGCTAACAGCAAACCTCAAACCAGCATGAAAAAACTCACCAGTGGAAAAAAGGGTTAAAAGGGGAAGGGCAACTTTATATCTCAATTACCACTTGAGTGCATGAGTAAAAGCTGCATCGTGCAGATGCCTTGTGGCTAGGGGTTTCTGAGTATTAGTGTGTGTGTGTGTGTGTGAGTTTAGGTGTGTTTGTTTAGATTTGGTTGCTGATTAAGTGTGCAAACGGTGGCCAGGAGTTCTAATATTCTATATTTTTAAAAAGCTGGATGTACGCATGGCTTAATAAAATGCATCATTCTTAAGGTATACTGCTCTATATTTTAAAAATAAAACTTTTATAACATTTTATAGTCTTTAAAATCTAACAGCAAGTAAAAATCCATTTGAAGTTGTTCTCAGAAATTTCTTAGTCCCTTATGTTGAGTTGATGTTTGAGTGAAGATATTTTGAAAGGTATAAAGACTGGCATGCGCACACTGTACAAGATCTTTTTAAAGAAAAGGTAAAAGTTAATAAACATCAGCTGTCTGGGAAGTCCATTTTATACTCCAACTTGTAGCTTTTATTCCTTAGAAAGATGGAAAAAAGTTTAATTTTTAATTTATACAAACAATGACTAAATTTAAAGTGAAAATATCATTTAAGACCCACTTCTTTCTTTTTTTATGTATCTTAAAAGTGTTCTCAGTGATCTTTTATTATGATTATGGCAAAATCCAAAAACATGTGTCGTCCTGGAGTATTTGTGCAATGCAGCTTTGAGGCCCGTACACACCGGGACGAATATTCGCCAGGCGTTATTTGCCAGCGTTTTTTGCCACGTTTTTTGTGTTCACACCCAGGCGATTTTCGCTGACGATGAGCCGAGCGAACATGCAATTTCATTCCCTGACATTAGATGGCGCTTAATGTAAACAGAAATACTCCTGTACACAAGGTGGCGCTGCGCAACTTTACGCTTCTTAAACTCGCTTTTCCCTCAGAAGAAGAGAGCAAGTATTTACGCGATTGTCAGAATCAAACAAAGAAAACAAGAATATTTCAAGCACCAGTTGCTCCAACTGGTGCTTGGTTTGGGGATATTTTAGAATGCCCGTCATTATCTCTTCGCGGCAGTGTAGACGCTACTTGGCGTCTATCTTCTTCGCTGGTATGTGTGCTCAGCAAGACAGTTGTGTTTGAGCGCCCCCAAGTTGTGTTTTACTGTAACTTCAGAAGCTCCAGACAAGTGTGCAAAAGCGCCATTCTCATTGGTCGAATAGATTTCGACTCGACGCGTGAAAAAAAAAACGAACCCGAGGCGTTTTTTAAAAAGTGCCGTTTTTTCGCGTCGGTGTGCACACTCACGTTGGTGCCCTTTGTTTAGTCACGAGGCGTTAAACGTCGGCGAAAATCGCGGGCGAAATTCGTCCCGGTGTGAACAGGCCTGTACACAGATGATCTAGAAGTCAGCTCAGATAAGGAAGACAAAGATCTGGTCGTCTACATGTTGATGCAGAGTCGAGCAGCAGGGAGCTTGTGACCTGCGATTATTGTTTTAGTATCAAATAAGTGCTTTTTCCAACAGCATTTTTATCTGCTTACTATTAGAATCTACAATTAAGGCCCGTACACACCGGGACGAATATTCGCCAGGCGTTATTCGCCAGCGTTTTTCGCCACGTTTTTTGTGTTCACACCCAGGCGATTTTCGCTGACGATGAGCCGAGCGAACATGCAATTTCATTCCCTGACGTTAGATGGCGCTTAATGTAAACAGAAATACTCCTGTACACAAGGTGGCGCTGCGCAACTTTACGCTTCTTAAAGTCGCTTTTCACTCAGAAGAAGAGAGCAAGTATTTACGCGATTGTCAGAATCAAACAAAGAAAACATGAATATTTCAAGCACCAGTTGCTCCAACTGGTGCTTGGTTCGGGGATATTTTATAATGTCCGTCATTATTTCTTCGTGGCAGTGTAGACGCTACTCACCGTCTATCTTCTTCGCTGGTATGTTTGCTCAGCAAGGCAGTTTTGTGTTTGAGCGCCCCCAAGTTGTGTTTAACTGTAACTTCAGAAGCTCCAGACACGTGTGCAAAAGCGCCGTTCTCATTGGTCGAATAGATTTCGACGCGACGCGTCGGAAAAAAAAAACGAACCCGAGGCGGTTTTTTTTCCGACGCTTTGACGCGTGGCGTTTTTTCACGTCGGTGTGCACACTCTCATTGGTGCCCTTTGTTTAGTCACGAGGCGTTAAACGTCGGCGAAAATCGCCGGCGAAATTCGTCCCGGTGTGTACGGGCCTTTACAATCAAGAAACCCTCAGAAATGCAATTTTAAGTTGAATTTTCTTCCTAAATGTCCTCCATCAGACAAATGCCACAAGAACATGTTTAAAACACCAAATTTATAGGAGTGTGTAATTAAAGCTAAAGGCTGTGTCATAATAAGAACACGAGACGGACCCAGATGCTGAAACCCGGAAGGAGGAGACAGGTAAGTGGTAGGTAAGTTGAAAGTTTTTTTTTTTTGCTGGTCCAGGAAATGTTGTGAGTAAGCGTGCTGACAGAAACACCATGACAGCCTAAAAGTAATGAATGTTAAATTATTACAAACTATACTTAATATATTTTAGGACTGAGAAATATTTCACACATTTTTTGGTGGACTTTTTTTGTTTGCTTTAAGAAGCAACACAAACTTTTTAACTTTCACGAATCATCTTTGTTGTGGAGATGATGCAGGACCAGCAGCCTTTTGAAGAACTTGTGAAGAACCTGTTTTCTTTTAGATGTTGATGAAGGTGGTGGAACTCTTCCTCTGACACTATGCCAGGGATGGGCAAACTATACAGCCTGGAGGCCTATTTATTATAGTTTCAAAGCCCCTGAAATTATTTATTCTGACCCTCCAAAACGGAATAAATTATATTGATAATCCTTATTTCTCCAAGTTTGCATTTTTCCCTGATGGACATCAAGCCATTGATGCAACTAGCACTAAAATGAGAATAAAATCCACAATTCTGAAATACTTTAAAAATTGTTGTTATGAAATATATATTAATTTTCTAGCATGTTTTCATCCAGATGTTAGTTCTTTCTTTTGTGAGGTGGATCGGCAAAAAAGAACAGGTAGTACATGCCAAGTCCCTTTAACTAAGAAAACGTAAGAATAGAAAGTACTGTACACTATTGACCATGTACATGTAGCGTAGTAAGTATACTAACGGAATACTTCTTCAGACTAAATTTGAACATTACAATATGAAGATGGTTGTTTCTGTTGAGCTGTGTAAGTTCTGGCTTTGGGGTCATGACACCACAAAAAAACTCTAATTTCAATGTCGTCTCTCTGGCTGCTCAGGGTCTCTGTCAAGCAGGAGTAAGAATCTGCGAAAAATGAATAAAAAATCTAAATGTCCACTAGGACAATGGAAGGACACTGAATTTAAACTGAAACAGCCGTAAGTAACTGAAGATTGAAAACACAGATTCATGATGTAAAACCAGCATAATGCTCAGTCTTAAAAAAACTTTTCAAGTGAAAATTTGTGTTAATGTTTTGCAAAAGTGTTTTTTTCCAAGTTATAGTCTTATCCCAAACAATAAAACACTAAATTAAATTGTAGTTAAAGATAAACGTATACCAAAGAATAATCTGCTGTTACTAGATCAAAATCAAAAGTCCAAACACTGAAGTTGAACCGTCTTGGGAAAAAAATAACCTTTAAACTAAAATTCATAACCTTATGTTAGATTAGACAACCGCAAAAAAAAAATCAGATAAAGTGATGTGATGTGTAGTTTAGAGTGTTCATGTAGCAGTTCTATAAAAATGAGAAATAATCTGCCAAACCAAAATAACCATTTCTTGCTCAAAACATGATGTTATTAGTAAAATGAGACACAAATGTTGCTAATTCTTCCTTTTATTTTGAAAAGATCCCAGTGGTTTGCAGTGGATTCTAGGTTAATGTATCTTTTTGACCGAACTGTCATAAAAAACATTTTTTTTTAAAAACAAACAACAACCGCAAACAACCGCTTGCAGAGAAATAGATTCACATACGGCTTTGTTTTCCTCATCTAAGCTGGAAACCCGGATCAAAGCTGTACGGCTGGATAGCTCTAATGTTGCTCATCATTTTTGTTGCATTGTCAATGTTGGGTTGGGGGTGTGAGGGGCAGGAAGCTAGCGGAAGGCTGACAACTCAGAGGGGATTTTTCTAATGAACTACTGCCGCTCAGCAAAAGCTATGCAGGTCATTTCAGGAAAACAAACAGGTTTTACCTACTTATATAACCTTATAGCTAGGTTTATTATTATAGTGAAATAAAAATAAAATGTGTTTGAAAGTAGCATGAGAACAGAAATAAAAACAAAATGACACATTTAAACAAAAGAAAGAAAAAACCCATAGAAAATGATTTACCGCGCGCCAATTCTAAGCTTAACCTGTGGGTTTGTACTTAGATGTTAGATGTAATCTGATTGAGCAAGAGGTCCTTGAGTAAAAGATTAAACATTATCCAGCTAAATGCATTTTAATGATGAATTTATTATTTTACAGAATAAAAGATACTTGTTTTAGTAAGAAAACATAAGAAGGAACTGAAACTTTCTTAAGTGGCAGTTTATTAAAGTAATTATAGCTTAAAATGTAATCAAGTACCTTATAATAAACTTTTTTGCTTGAATCGATAAAATGTAAAAGTTCCCCGCATGCTGTAACTTCTACAAAGCTTGGATTAGAAAGTGTAAAGGTAAATGGGTTTTTTGTGTGTTAGCAGAGTTAAAAGGCAAAGATGAGGCTGGAACATTCTGATAAGCAGTTGAAGAACACAAATGAAGTCATCATGACCGCTTACTTTTGTTTTTGGCAGTTCTCAGAAGTAGATGTTATAGAAGTTATGTTATGTTATCCTAAATAACTCAACCTTGGCTCTTTCAGGTTCTTTCTTAAATAATCGTATTTATTTTGTTCTTGTTTTTTTTTAAATTGTTTTTGTACAGCTACATCTGTGATTCAGAACCGGGTTTTTACTCCACTTGTCCCCATCCTTTATTACCTTTTCCCCATTATCAGTCATTTTCTACCTTTATTTTTCAAATTGCTCTCATTCCATCTGCATTTTTAATCATCAAAATGTAACTTTTAACACTTTGCCACCTCAGTATTTAGAAGTTATCTAAGCGCGTCCAATGTGAAAAACCAGAACATTATAATGTCAGGCTGAGGAAGAGGAGAAAAGAATCGGCCTAATCTTCAAAAGTACCAGTCAGAATCCAAACTATGATAAAAAAGTATTTAATAAGAAGAATTTGCAAACTTGTACAATCATTGATTTATCTCAAATTTTACTAAATACTTTTCTAATTTTACAAGTGTTTTTTTTTGGCACAGAGGCAAAAGAATGGGAAATAATATGTAGACTTCAGAAAAAGAGAAAGAGAAAGATTGAAGGTTAAGTAGCAGTATGGATGACACTTAATGACAACACTTATCAATCTTTTGGTCAAACAGTTTTTTTTGTATGTTTTTTTGTAAGGATTGTGCCTGTGAGTTTGGGTTTGTCAGTTACTTTTGTTGGTTTTATTGTGTTCTGCTTTGAGTTGTCCCCCAGTCAGTCACACCAGGTTAAAGTTGCAAATCATCCACATCTGTCTTGATTTGTAATTTATTTATCATTCATTTCTTCATGCCTCTGTTTGGTGCAGTGCAATTCATTTGTTTGAATCTGGAATCACTCCCACTCCCAGATTCCAGATTCCGGTTGGCTCATCCATACTTTGCTGTGGGCCTCACCTCTGGCTTGTCTCTGCTCCTGCTCATACACCTGGTTGCGGACCCTGTCTCTGGCTCGTCTCACACCCCCAGCCGTCCCCCTACTCATCTAGTTGTAGTTGTAGGGTTAGATAAGCTAATTCTTCTCTAAGAGTTCTGTTACATCGCCTGTCCATCCTGGGGGAGGATCCCTCCTCCATGTGGACATCCCTGAGGTTTCTTCTTTTTGTCCAGAATCTAACATTTAGCATTTAATCAACCAGAATCCACAGGAGCTTTGATTTTTTTGTTGTTCAAAATGAAGACCAGACCAGAAAACATCACCAAGAATCAACTAACAGGAAAATACATCATTTTTATTTTTGTATATTTGCAAGTTTAATGAACTTTTATGCCTTGGCAAATTCATGTTGAAGTAGACTGTCTAAGCAGCAAAGATTATTATGTAATATAGGCAAGCTTTGATGAACGTTGTCTTTAGCTGTAAAATAAAAGCAGCCCTTAAAATGTCAAGCTGTTGCTTATCTGCTTATCCTTAAAAGCTTATAACCCCAGTCATTAAGGAATGATGGATCAAAGTGGAGTGGCGCCTTATAAGAAGTTCTTAATGAGTTTCTTCACCCACTCCATGGACGGGTCAGCACAGTACTCTTGCTTATTTTTCAGCGTCAAACTGATAGAATAAAAGACAATGATGATCAATTTCATTCAATGTACTTCATTTGTATAATATACTTAAGAATATTGGTAAAAAGAGTTTTTATTTTTTCAAATACCATCACTTTTTGTGTTTTGGAATGTATTTTATCATGAATTATAACATTGTAATAAAGAGAATTTGATGAATTCTTGATGAAGGAAGGGACAGAATAAATACTTACAGAACAGCTTTCTTGGCACAATGTGTGCTGGTGTGTTTGATGCTCTCCACCACATTTGCATGCAACTTCTTCGGGAAGAACTTAAAGCAGCACACATCTGGCTGGTAGGAATCTGGAAGGTAAATGGCGTATACTTATATAGCGCCTTTCTTCCTACAAGGAAGACAGCGCTTTACAGTCACAGACCCATTCACCCAGTCACACACACATTCACTCACACATTCACTCACACACTGGCGCCCGCCTACCACCAGAGGCAAGGTGGGATTCAGTGTCTTGCCCAAGGACACTTCGACGCATGGCGGGAATTGAACCTGCAACCTTACGATCACGGGTCGACCACCCTACCGCTGCACCACGGCTGCCAGTGGTGCTCAAATTCATCAGAATTTCCTATCTGGATGTTCTGGGAGAAAATTTGAATGAACTTAGACTCACTCTGAGATGCCAGGATGGTGACAGGTGAGAGGAGTAGGAAGGTCACCAAGGCGACAGAAGCTTTCATCATCATCATCTGTGTCAAGGTTGATTCTTTGAGCTGCTTGCTTGTCTGATGGGGTGTCAGTGATGGCTCTGCCTGCTGATCTCACAACCTTTTATTGTGCTGTAACCTCTGTGTTAAAAAAATAGTTTCAAGACAAGCTAACAGCAAACCTGAAACCAGCATGAAAAAACTCACCAGTGGAAAAAAGGGTTAAAAGGGG
>CM074509.1:22426272-22447291 GCA_037389245.1 Oryzias sinensis | reverse complement strand
CTTAATTCCTGTTGCAGATAGAAATCCAGAATCTGCGGGGGGGGGGGGTTGTCTTCAATTAGCCAATCCTCCAGATGCTATCTGCTCAGTTCTTCAGAACCGCATTAGCTTTTTATCTGGACCGACAATCACACGGGCAGTTCTGACCGTTTCCGTCGTAAAGCGTCTAAAGTTTGTTCAAACTGAAGGAAGAGAGCGCTTCATGAAGACTTTCATTTCAGAGAAAGCTTCTGGTCAGACAAATGTCCGTTCAGCTTCCAGGAGACGGAAGAGCAGAACTGAGCCAAAAATGGATCCTGCAGTATGTTGATTCATAAAGCTCCAAACCACTGTGAGCAAATGCTTTTATTTTGAAAGTCCCCCTCTCGGTGTGATGATGCTGAAGTTGGGTTTGAAGATGAAGCTCCAGAGCAGCTGTCAAAGGATCATCAGAACATGTCCAGCTTTCCATTCACCTCCACTAAACATAAAACAGCTTCATGTTCCAGGAGCCACAAAACCACTGAAGGACTTCATAGGAGCTGAGGAACCAACAGAGGAACCCGAGGAGGTTCTCAGCTTTCAGTCCAAAGAACTTCAACTGAACTGAACCGGCGGTCATCTGTGAGGAATGAGGCTCCTGGACGTTTTCAGGATATTTTTAAAGTGTGAAACCCTGAATAATTGATTCAGACTCGTTACTCAAACTATGAGGCTCCTCTGCCTCTGTTCTTCATCTGCTGCTCGGTTCTGGTCCGGTCTGAGGCAGACTCCGGCTGGACGAGAACAGACACGCCTCCAGACTCGGCAGACATCTGAGCGATGAACCGCTGTGAGGACGCCTACCCCCCACCCCAAGGCGGATGCCCCCAGTTTTTCAGTTCACTGAAGAGCTGCTGTCTGAAAAACGCAAACACCAGCTGATGCTTCAGAACCGGGCCGATCACTAGTGTCGGAGCCCAGGAGGGACGAAGATGTTTCACCTCTGAACATGAGCTGGACCTCAGAACCACCCTCAACATCCATCATCGTTTCCTCACGTCTCGTCTTCAAATCGGGCTCACAAGTTGAGAGTTCAGAGAAGATCTTTCCATCTCCTCAGACCGTTACAGTTCTGATGATCAGAGCCAGCTGCCCCGGTTCTGAGCTGCCGCCGTCACTCAATTGGTCCAGAAGCGGAGGAGCTTGTTTCATGAAGACAAATCCGTTTCCAGGACATGCCGCTCCTCTTCATGCTCAGCAGCTCCATCTTTAGGGATGGGCTTTTAAAACCACCTTCATTCCTTCATTTTATTAATTCTAAAGAGTTTCCAGTTAGTCAGAGAACCCTGCAGAACGTCTAGAACATGATGGAACGCAGCTCATCAGGGGAAAAAAATGTTGCTGCTGTGATGAAACCGGTATCAAAGCTCTTGAAAGAAGTCGGATCTTCAGGACTGAAGTTCAAAAGCAGCCAATCAGAAATGGGGTTCAGATTAACCCTGAAGTACCAAAAAACCAGTGAGGCAGGTTCCTGTTGACCCCCACGTTTACAGATGTTGCCCCCAAAGCGTATGTACGGCCAATCGTCAGAGCCCTTTACATTTGATTCAAACTGACGATAACTGTCTAGATTTGTCAAAGTCTGGTGATTGACAGGTGGGTAATTTCTTTTGTTTTGAGGTGGGTGGAGTTATCTCTGAACCTGCTGTGCAGAATCCAATTGTTGCTTTCAGAGATGATCCTCCAGGGCGTCTAAACGTACACCACAAACCTCATACGACGTCCGTGACGCTCTCTCGTTGGTTTACGGTTCAGTTCTAGTTTCAGGATGTCCTCCAGGAAAACGGGTCGAATCTCCAGACCAGCTGCAAATGTCACCCTGGAGTTAAGCCTGGATGATGTTTAAACCTCGTGGAACAATGATGCTGAACGAAACACTAAACCGTTCAAGGAAGTGAGCCACGAGGTGGTAGACCATTGAGGGCTTGGATTTCTGATTAACCCGGGTGTTTGGCTGTGAGGGCGCCGTCTACCAGTGACACTCACATCTCTTTTTGCCTTCAAACCGTCCAGAAATTAAGAGAATGTACTTTATTCTGTTGGGTCAAGCTACAAAATGAGAAGGTTGACCAAAACAACAACAACATAAAGGAAGAGAAGTGGTCTTGGACCAGATCCCTGAGGAACACCTTTGGTTATGGCTCGGCCCTCGTGCAGTGAAGATCAATAAAGTAGCAGGGTTTTCACAGAGAAGTCTAAGAAAAGATGGTTCTGCTGCAGACTTGAACCCGACCGCGGCGTTTGTGGACTGATGTCATCAGAGCGATGCTCCTCAGAGCTTTGAAAAGCAGAGCCCCCCCCCTCCAAAGGCAGGAGAGTAAAAATAGATTAAAGGTAAATATTTAATTTTCAAACCAGAGGAGACGCACTGCTCCACTGTTTACTCCTGCTGTTCCACGGGTTCAATCCGATCCAGATTCATTCTGAGAAGAGGACGGAGTGAAGGAGAGCCGGCGCTCGGAGGGAAAACCACCAGAAGCTCCGGATGTCGGTGACAGCAGGCAGTTCACACCCCCAAATGTGTTGCAGCCATCGACACAATCAGGCAGTAATTGACGGCTCCGGCGCCATCCATTCAGGCGGGATTCCGGTCCCTCTGACGCTGTGAGCTATGAAACAGCATCCCGTCTGAATCTGTTTCCTTTCACTCTGGGGAAAATCATCTTCATTCAGCCGCAGCTTTTCTGTAGGAAGGGGAAACGGATGAACCTGGCAGCTGCCAGGGCCCCAGTGCATTATGGGAAACACCAGAGAGTTCATTCAATCAACGTTCAGGCAGAATCAGAGAAACAAACGCTTCATTTTCTGCTTGATTAGAAACCAGAGGAAGTGAACAGTGTTGTCTGTAAAGACTGGAAAGGTTCTTAGGATGTGAGTTTAACTGGAGACGACAGAAACTTCTGCCAGATCTGCTCATGGAGTTCTGATGGTTCTTAGGGTTCAGATCTTCTCACTGAGACTGTAGACCAGGAGCAGAAGAACCTACAGTTCAGAGGTTTTACTTTATACCCAGAACGTGCGACCACGATGAATCATTACTCCATAACACTGTTTGGAGATGACCAATTCATTCAATCGCAAAAAAAAGAATTAAGGCCCGTACACACCAGGACGAATATTCGCCAGGCGTTATTCGCCACGTTTTTTGTGTTCACACCCAGGAGATTTTCGCTGACGATGAGTCGAGCGAACATGCAATTTCATTCCCTGACATTAGATGGCGCTTAATGTAAACAGAAATACTCCTGTACACAAGGTGGCGCCGCGCAACTTTACGCTTCTTAAAGTCGCTTTTCACTCAGAAGAAGAGAGCAAGTATTTACGCGATTGTCAGAATCAAACAAAGAAAACATGAATATTTCAAGCCCCAGTAGCTCCAACTGGTGCTTGGTTCAGGGATATTTAAGAATGTCCGTCACTATTTCTTGCAGTGTAGACGCTACTTGGCGTCTATCTTCTTCGCTGGTATGTGTGCTCAGAAAGGCAGTTTTGTGTTTGAGCGCCCCCAAGTTGTGTTTTACTGTAACTTCAGAAGCTCCAGACACGTGTGCAAAAGCGCCATTCTCATTGGTCGAATAGATTTCGACGCGGTGCGTTAAACCAAAAAAATGAACCCGAGGCGTTTTTTAAAAAATGACGCTTTGACGCGTGGCATTTTTTCGCGTCTGTGTGCACACTCACATTGGTGCCCTTTGTTTAGTCACGAGGCGTTAAACGTCGGCAAGAATCGCGCGCGAAATTCGTCCTGGTGTGAACAGGCCTTAACTCTGCACTTTCTGAACATTCTCTGCAATTTCAGAGTTTAAGATCGGAAACTGCAACGTATTTTAAAGGAAGAGACCTCCACACATCTGTGCTTTTATTGTAAAAGGCCCCGGCAGTCGTCCTCTCAGGAGCTGGTCTGCATGTGTCGTCCTGACCCGGTTCTTCAGCTGTCGGGTCCTGAAGGAGCAGCGCCTGTGTTCCTGTCAGTCCTCCATGAAGACCTCCTCCTTCCTGCTCAGTTTTACTGAGGAGGTGCAAAATCCCCAGAGAGGAGGATTTGCTTCACAAAACCTCTACATTTAGGCCCCCCCCCTCCCCCCCCCCAATTAACAAGAAGGAAGAGCAGCTTTTGACGCTGGAGACCGTGCATGAGCGTGCACGTGTGGCTCTGGAGCTCTGGGAGCAGCTGAGTAGTGAGGCACGAAGTGAAGCTGTGTCAGAGCCTGACATCATCGCGCCGGTTTAGGCTTTTGACTAAGAAGTGGAGAAAATGGCTTTAACACGCGCGCGCACACACACACACACAGATTCACGTGCACACACACACTGTCCCCGCCAAGACATGCTGATGTCAGAGCCGTGCTCAGGATTACAGAGACATTCTCTCAGCAGTGAATCACAGAGAAAATGTTCCATGAAGGCAGAAAGTGTGAAACATTCAGACCAGAGCCTCCTCTGCTCTGCAGACACGTTCTGCTTCCACTCATGGAGGCTCCTGAAGGTCCGTCAGAACATCCCGTCTGGATCTGGATGACTGCAGGAGGTCCTCAGCTGTGTCCTGCATCACCGTCATTTCAGCATTTCAGAGTTCTTGGTGCTTCATGCACCAGCTGCAGAACAGGCCCGTACCACCAGCCTTCCTCCACCGTGTAAACATCTCTGCTTGCTCTCATCAGGCTGATCAGGGTTTGCTGTCCAGAATCAGAATAGCCTGTGATGGACAGGAAGACCTGGAGGTCACGTCTCCTCCTGGTTCTGGGCTTTGGACGTGTCCGCCTGCTCGTGGGATGTAGGTCATCACAGCAGTCACTCTGCAGGGTGTTTGTCCTAAATTTGTTCTGATGTCACAACTTTGTCCACGGGCGCCTTTGATCACTGTTACCACGGCGATTCCCGAGCCCCTCCTCTGCTCCCAGAGGACTGATGATGATGCTGATGATGATGAGGAAGATGAGCAACCTCTCCTAGTTGTCATTAGGAGGCCGTTTCTGAATTCCCAAAGAAAAGAAATCGGTTTGGCTTTTCTGTCCCACACAGATCTGGACGTGGTCCAGGTGGACAGCGGGTTGCTGGCATCAAACAAACAGCTTCTCAGTAAACTCCTGTTTTTTCTTTCAATTATCTCATTTTTATTTTCTTAAACCATCAGAGGTGAACTCACCTGTGCATTAGCCTTTTTGAAGGTTCAAAGGTAAGATTTTAGGTTCAAAACAAGATAATTATGATGCATAACTGTGAACATTCTAGAGAGAAATGCTTGGATGATTTTATATTCTTATTGGAGGTGTGTTTGTTTTTTATATACTTTTTTCACTTTGTTTTGAACTTTTCTTTGATTTATTTTCGAATGTATACATTTTTCTTTTTTATATATATATACACTTTAGATCTTTGTCAGAACATGAACATAGTTTAATCCAAAAAAATATATTTTTGCAGCAACAAAATTAAATTTGGAATTAAGATTTTGGTGTAGCTTTAAGTTTATTGTGTTTGTCAGCACGTTAGTAAGCGTTCTGGGTTGTTGTCAGGTTTGTTGGCGTTGTGGGTCGTTGTCACGTTTGTTGGCGTTTTGGGTCGTTGTCACGTTTGTTGGCGTTGTCACTGCCGTGAGCATGGCGCAGGGTCGTTGTCACGCTTGTTACGCGTAGGGTCGCTGGTCACGCCGGTTGGCTGCTCTGGTCGCTTGTCATGTTTGTTACGCTGGTCGCTACGCTTTGTTGGCGCCAGGGTCGCTGTCACGCTTGTTGGCTTTCGTCGCTAACGCTTTGTTGAGTTTTTGGGTCGTTGTCACGCTTTGTTGCTGCCAGGGTCGTGATGTTTGCTGGTGTTGTGGTTTACCGTAGGTTTGTTGGCGCTGGGTCGCGGTCACGCTTTGTTAGCGTTTTGGGTCGTTGTCACGTTTGTTGGCGTTTGGGTCGTTGTCAGGTTTGTTGGCGTTTCGGGTCGTTGTCACGTTTGTTGGCGCTCTGGGCTCTGGCGGTTGTCATGTTTTGTTACGCTGGTCGCGGTCACGCTTTGTTGGCGCGCAGGGTCGCTGTCGTCGCTTGTTGGCGCTATAGGGTCGCTTGTCACGCTTTGTTGGCGTTCTGGGTCAGGTCATGTTTGTTGATGCCGGTCGCTGTCACGCTTTGTTGGCTGGTCGTTGTCACGGTTGGTTTTTCGGTCGCTAACGCTTTGTTGAGTTTGGGTCGTTGTCATCGCTTTGTTGGCGTAGGGTCGAATGTTTGTTGCGTTGTGGCTCTGGTCAGTTTCATGGGTCGCGTCACGCTTTGTTGGCGTCGGGTCGCTTGTCACGCTTTGGTTACGCTGGGTCGCTTGTCACGCTTGTTGGCGTAGGGTCGCTGTCACGCTTGTTACGCGGGTCGTCACGCTTTGTTGGCTAAAGCGGTCGTTTGTCGCCAGGCGTTAGGGTCGTTGTCGCTTATTGGCGCGCAGGGTCGGCGGTCGCTTTGTTATGCTTTGGGTCGCTCACGCTTTGTTAGCTGCCTTCTGGGTTGTTGTCAGGTTTGTTGGCGCCAGGGTCGCTTGTCCCGTTTGTTGGCGCGGTCGTTGTCACGCTTTGTTGGCGCTTTTGGGTCGTTGTCGCTTGTTACGTTTCAGGTTCTGGTCACGCTTGTTGATGCTTGGGGGTCGCTGGTTTCACGCTTTGTTGGCGTAGGGTCGTTGTCCCGCTTTGATGGCGCGTAGGGTTCTGGGTCAGGCGAGTTACGCAGGGTTCTGGCCACGCTGGTTGGCGGTCGCGCAGGCGGTCGCTGAGCGTTTTTTCGGTCGCGGTAACGCTTTGTTGAGTTTTAATGCTGTCACGCTTTGTTGGCGCGCAGGGCTGCTGTCACGCTGTTGGCGCCAGGGTTCTGGCCACGCTTATTGTCGCTTTGGTGTTTAGGTTTATTGTGTTTGTCAAAGCATCGTTAGCTGCTCTGGGTTGTTGTCACGCTGTTGATGGCGGCAGGGTCGCGGTCACGCTTTGTTGGCTACGGTGCAGGGTTGCTTGTCACGCCTGTTGGCGCGCAGGGTCGTTGTCACGCTTATTACGCTCAGGGTTCTGTTCACGCTTGTTGATGCATGGGTCGCTGTCACGCTTTGTTACGCCACGTTATTTCACGCTTGTTGGCGCTTTTTGGGTCGCGTTAAGTCACGCTTGTTGGCGCTGGCCGCGTTGTCACGCTTGTTGGCGCGGTCGCGGTCACGTTTTGTTGGCGCTTTTGGTCGCTTGTCAGGTTTGTTACGCTCAGGGCTCTGGGTCACGCTTATTGGCGTCGGTCGCTATTGCGTTTGTTGGCGCTTTTGGGTCGTTGTCACGCTTTGTTACGCGGTGGGTCGTCGTCACGCTTTGTTGGCGCGGTAGGGTCGCTGTCACGCTTATTACGTTTCTGGGTCGTTGTCATGTTTGTTACGCGGTCGCTGTCACGCTTTGTTGGCGCGTAGGGTCGTTGTCACGCTTTGTTGCTTTTTCGGTCGCTGTAACGCTGTTGAGTTTTGGGTCGCTAAGCCACGCTTGTTGGCGCGTAGGGTCGAATGTTTGTTGGTGTTGTGGTTGGTCAGGTTTGTTGGCTGCTTTTGGTCGCTTGTCACGCTTTGTTACGCTCTGGGTCGCTATCACGCTTTGTTACGCGGTCGCTGTCAGGTTTGTTACGCTCAGGTTCTGGCCACGCTTTTGCTGGCTGCTCTGGTCGCTGGTTGCGTTTGTTGGCTGCTTTGGGGTCGTTGTCACGCTTTGTTGGCGCGGGTCGCTTGTTCACGCTTTGTTGGCGCGTAGGGTCGCTATCACGCTTGTTGGCGTCGGGTCGCTGTTGGTTTCATGTTTGTTGGCGCGGTCGTTGTCACGCTTTGAGTTGGCGCGTAGGGAATGCTTGTCGTCATGAGTCATTTTTCGGCTCTGTAACGCTTTGTTGGAGTTTTGGGTCGCTGCCACGCTTTGTTGGCGCCAGGGTCGAATGTCGGTTGGTGCTAGGGTTTATCAGGTTTGTTGGCGCTGGGTCGCTGTCGCTTTGTTACGCTCTGGCCCGCTATCACGCTTTGTTGGCTTTGGGTCGCTGTCACGCTTTGTTGATGCTTAGGGTCGCTGTCACGCTTATTGATGCTTTCGCGGTCACGCTTTGTTGGCTGCTGGGCTGCTGGTCACGCTTAGGTTGTGGTCGCTGTCACGCTATTGGCGTTGTGGGTCGCTGTCACGCTTTGTTGATGCTTTGGGTCGCTATCAACGCTTATTAGCGCTCTGGGTTGTTTGTCAGGTTTGTTACGCCAGGGTCGCTATCCTGTTTGTTGGCTGCTGGGTTCGCGGTCACGCTTTGTTACGCTTTTGGTCGCTGGTCACGCTTTGTTGGCGTTCAGGTTCTGGTCACGCTTATACGCGTAGTCGCGGCGGATCACGCTTATGCCAGGTCGCTGTCCCGCTTTGATGGCGCTAGGTCGGTCATGTTTGTTGGCGCGAATGGGTCACGCTTTGTTGGCGCGGTCGCTGGTCACGCTTGTTGGCTTTTTTCGGTCGCTAACGCTTGTTGAGTTTGGGTCGGCACGCTTGTTGGCGCAGGGTCGTTGTCACGCTTTGTTGGCGCGGGTTCTGGTCACGCTTTTGGCGCTTGTCGCTTGGTGTTTAGGTTTTGCTGGTGTTTATTGTGCCATCGCTAATGTGCTCTGGGTTGTTGTCACGCTTTGTTGGCGCCAGGGTCGTTGTCACGCTTTGTTAAGCGCGTAGGGTTGCTGCCACGCTTGTTGCTGCTAGGGTCGCTGTCGCTTTTGTTGGCTGCTCATAGGTTCTGGGTCACGCTTGTTGGCGCGGTCACAACACGCGAGCATGCTGGTCATGGTTTTTCACGCTTTTGTTATGCTTGGGTCAGCGTCACGCGGTTGGCGCGGTCAGGTCACGCTGAGCGATAAGCGGTCGCGGTCACGCTTTGTTGGCGCTTTGGGTCGCTTTGTATGCTTTGGCGGTCACGCTTGTTGGCGCCAGGGTCGTTGTCAGTTTGTTACGCCAGGGTTCTGGTCACGCTTTTGTTGCTGCCAGGGTCGCGAACCTGCTGTTGGCGCCAGGGTCGCTGTTGTCCCGCTTTGTTGGCGCCAGGGTCGCTACACGGTTTGGCGCTAGGACGGATGTTTGCTGGGCGCCAGGGTTTGGTCAGGTTTGTTGGCTGGTGGCCGTTGTCACGCTTTGTTACGCGCAGGGTCGCTGTCACGCTTTGTTGGCTGCCAGGGTTCTGGCCGCTTTTGGCGAGGTGGGTCGGCGTCACGCTTTGTTGCCAGCGCTAGGGTTGTAGTCACGCTTTTGTTGGCTATGCAGGGTTCTGGGTCACGTTTTTTGCTGCTAGGGTCGCTTGTCACGCTTTATTACGGTTAGTTCTGGTCGTTTGTTGGCTGCCAGGGTCGCTATCACGCTTTGTTGGCCAGGGTCGCTGGTCCCGCTTTGTTACGCGCAGGGTCGCTGCCACGCTTGTTGGCTGCCAGGGTCGAAGGTTGTTGGTGTTGTGGGTTTGGTCAGGCTTGTTACGCCAGGTCGCTGTCAGGCTTGTTGGCGCTCAGGGTTCGGGTCACGCTTGTTGGCATTTTGAGTCGTTGTCACGCTTTGTTGGCGCCAGGGTCGCTGTCACGCTTGTTGGCGCAGGGTCGCTATCACGCTTGTTGGCTGCTGGTTGTTGTCACGCTTTGTTACGCTTTTAATGTTGTCACGCTTTGTTGGCGCGGCAGGGTCGCTGTCACGTTTGTTGGCGCGGTGGGTTGCTGTCGCCTGTTGGCGCAGGGTCGCTGTCACGTTTGTTGGCGCTCAGGGTTCTGCCATCACGCTTTGTTGGCGCGTAGGTCTTGGCTCACGTTTGTTGGCGTTTTGGTCGTCACGTTTGTTGGCGCGCAGGGTCGTTGTCGCTTTGTTGGCTGCTAGGGGTTCTGGTCACGTGCTTTCTTTACGCTGTCGCTTTGGTGTTTAGGTTTACAGTTTGTCAGCTAACGTTAGCTGCTCTGGTTGTTGCTGTCACGCTTGTTGGCGCTTGTGGTCGCTGTCACGCTTTGTTGGCGCTTGTGGGTCGCTGGTCACGCTTTGTTGGCGTTCAGGTTCCAATGCCGGTTGGCGTTGGTCGCTGTCACGCTTTGTTGGCGCTTTGGGTCGCTTGTCACGGTTACGCTTTTGGCCGCTATCACGCTTGTTGGCGCTGGGTCGCTTGTCACGCTTTGTTGGCGCTTTGTGGGTCGCTATCACGCTGTGAGCAGCGCGCAGGGTTATCACGCTTTGTTGGCGCTTTGGGGTCGCTGTCACTTTGTTACGGCTCAGGTCTCTGGTCACGCTTTGTTACGCAGGGTCGTTGTCACCGCTTTGTTGGCGTGTTGAGTTCTGGTCACGCTTTTTTATGCTAGGGTCTTTTTGTCAGGTTTGTTGGCGCGGGTTCTGGTCACGCGAGCTGGCGCGGTCGTTGTCCCGCGAGCATGGGTCATGGTCCCAGCGAGCTACGCGTAGGGTCGCTACACGCTTTGTTTGGCGCGGTGGGGTCGGTCACGCTTTGCTGGCGCGCAGGGTTCTGGTCACGCTGAGTTGGCGCGTAGGGTCGTCCCGCTTGTTGGCGCTAGGGTCGCGGTTACGCTTGTTGGCGCGTAGGGGTTCTGGTCACGCTTTTTGCTGCTGGCCGTTGTCACGCTGAGCATGCGGTTGATTCTGGTCACGCTTTGTTGGCGCGGGTCGCTATTCACGCTTGTTACGCGCAGGGTCGTCCCGCGAGCATAAGTAGGGTCGTTGCCACGCTTTGTTGGCGCTAGGGTCGAATGTCGGTTGGTGTTGTGGGTTTGGTCAGGGTTTGTTGGCGCAGGGTCGCTTGTCAGGTCGGTTACGCTCAGGTTCTGGTCACTGTTGGCATTTGGGTCGCTATCACGCTTATTACGCGCAGGGTCGCTGTCACGCTTTGTTGGCGCGTAGGGTCGCTATCACGCTTGTTACGCTTTGGGTTGTTGTCACGCTTTGCTGGCGCTGGTCGCGCACACGCTTTGTTACGCGTAGGGTCGCTGTCATGGTTACGCGCAGGGTCGTTGTCACGCTTTGTTACGCTCAGGGTTCTGGTCACGCTTGTTACGCGCTTTTGGGTCGCTATCACGCTTTGTTGGCGCTTATCGCTTGTCACGCTTTGTTGGCGCGGGTTGTTGTCACGCTTTGTTGCCAGGGTCGCTGGCCACGCTTTGTTGGCTGCCAGGGTCGTAATGTTTGTTGCCAGGTTTGGTCAGGTTTGTTGGCTGCCAGGGTCGCTGTCAGGTTTGCTGGCGCTCAGGTTCTAATAATGCTGGTTGGTACTTTGGGTCGCTATCACGCTTGTTGGCGCGCAGGGTCGCTGTCACGCTTGTTGGCGCGTAGGGTCGTTGTCACGCTTTGTTACGCTTGTGGGTGTCACGTTTGTTGGCGTTGTGGGTCGTTGTCCCGTTTGTTGGCGTTGTGGGTCGTTGCCACGTTTGTTGGCGTTGTGGGTCGTAATGTTTGTTGGCGTTGTGGGTTTGGTCAGGTTTGTTGGCGTTGTGGGTCGTTGTCACGTTTGTTGGCGTTTTGGGTCGTTCTCACGTTTGTTGGCGTTTTGGGTCGTTGTCACGTTTGTTGGCGTTTTGGGTCGTTGTCACGTTTGTTGGCGTTGTGGGTCGTTGTCCATGAAGTTTCCATGAAGATACTAGGTCAGTCACTTAGAGGCCATTAATTCCCTGGATTCTCTGGTCTGGGCCGGTTCTGTTTCCATTTGTCTATATGTTTCTCAGGCTTTGAGCGTCATCAATGCTTGTGTGACTCTCTCCGCTGTTGCATCATGGGTATTGTGGCTTTCTAAGCTGTTAGCTGTTGCAGATTCATTTTACTGCTGCCCAGTTCTGCTCCCGTCTTTCTTTGCAGTTGCTCTGAGCGACCAGCAGGCGGCGGCAGAGTCTAGTCTGAGGGTTTGAAGTGGAGCATGGAGAAGCACATTAACCACGCTCAGTTACACACATGGGTCAGCCAATCAGGATGCAGAGCTGCCGCAGCCTGGAAGCTGTATGCAAATGAGGGCAAACACTTTCAGCAGCATCTCCTTCTCTGATTCTTCACCTTTGTCACTGAAGGTCACTCGACCCCCCCCCCCCCTCACTGTCAGGTCTGCGAGTCTGAAGCTGGGCTGCTTGTTGAAGGGGGGTCTAAAACTGGAGGGGGGGGTGTTAAACAGTTTAGATACAGTTAAGCAGTAAAACATTAAAGATTGGGTTGTGTTTGTGTGCCTGTGTGTGTTTGGGTGCACGCGTGTGTTTTTGCTCTGTTCTTTATGTATGTGTGTGTCTCTGCATGCATGTCTGGTTGTGTGTGTATTTCTGTGTGGGTGTTTGTCTGTATGTCTCTGTGTAGCATTTCTGTATAAACGTGTGTTTCTGCATGTTTGTGTGAATTCCTGTAAGTATGTGTGCGTTTGTATTCCTGTGTCTGTGTCTGTGTGTGTTTGTGTGTGTTTGTCCGTGTGTACGTGTGCAGTTGTGTGAATCAGATCCAGTTTTGTAATGTTGTCGTTCAGTGGCCGATGGTCACTAGAGCGTCGGTGGCGTCGAACCGAAAAGTCAACTTTATTTAAACAAAGCGAAGCGGTCATGTGACCTGCAGCAGATTTAAATAAAGTTTTATTGAATCAAGACCATCTCATCCTCAACCTCCAGACACCGACGTGGTTGGTTACAGAAGCGCTCCTCTTCGTGAGTCGACTTCATGTGAAGGGGAGCGCCAGCTTCTGTGCACTGATTGGTGGAGCTGCTCGTAGGACGGGGGGGCGTCGTCATTTCTCTGCAGTCATGATCTGAAAAGTTCATCTGTGTTTCTGAGTCCACTTCAGTTTTGATAAACGCGTTTGAAATCTGGTCAGACAAGTGCGATTGTGTTTTTTGTTTAGCAGATTTCAGGTTTTAGTTCATAATGAGATGAAAACACCCAGAATCTTTTTAAATATGTCGACAAATTTAAGTAAAATTCTAATAAAAACAAATATAATGCGCATTTCAGATCAAACATTCTGATCTTAACTAAAAAAAAGGTCTACTGTAGAAAACCAAATCATTTCAAATGTCTCTTCCAAACCTCTTTGGTCACCTGACGGTAAGTGTGGGAGGGGCCTCACCCCGTTTCTGTGAGGCTCCTCCTAGAGGGGGAGGTGGGGTGGAGGTGAGACAAATGCTGAGTGGTCCAGAGGATCTTCACATTTGCAACTTCTGTCTCCTTCCTCCTCTGAGCACAATTACACCCCCACCCCCACCCCCCTGAGTGTGAATGAGGAGGAGGAGCAGGAGAGGAAGGTGGGGAGGAGGAACACATGTGAGGAAAAGAAGGATGGAGGAGAAGATGACAAAGGAATGAAGGAGAGGAGGAACACAAAGGGGAGCTCGGTGAAGTGTGTGCATGTGTGTGTGTGTGTGTGTGTGTGTGTGTGCGTGCGCACGCCGCCCTGTGATTGGCTGCGCTCAGCTAGATGCACCAGCAGCCGACAGAAGATGTGAGCAGAGGAGGAGCGGGAGGCTGCTGATAGAAGAGCTCATACAAAGAAGCGAGTGAGGAGAGTGTGAGAGTGCACGTACGTGTGTGTGTGTGTGTGCGTAGCTAAACGCAGCGAGGAGGAAGAAACCTGAGCTCACCGTCCCTGTGGATTTGCTCCTGCTGTTGTCGGCTCCCGCTGCTAGCTTAGCCTGGCCCAGTTTGGACCCGGTTTGGACCCGGCGTGGTGGTGGTGCCGCTGTGGGGGGGGGATGGAGAGGTTCATGGCCCTGCTGCGCCTGCTAAGCAGGAGGAGGCGAGGGAGGAGGTACCGGGCCGACGACGACTACCAGGAAGGCTACGAAGACGTTTACTACTACACCAGCAAGTACAGCACACACCTTCTGAGTGAGTCTGGGGGGTGGGAGGGGGGGTTAGAGTCAGGCTGGGGCCAGGAAGGCAAGGGGGGGCCAGCTGCCGTCTAAAGTTGTGTGAAGTGATGAAGCTGCTGGATTATAGATGAAGGACGTTAGTGAGTCTCGCTCAGGTGACAGCCAGGCCAGGTGGTTTGTGGGTAATGACAGGGCGGGGAGGAATGTGGGAAACAAGCAGGTGAAGCTGTTTCAGCTTGTTCCTCTGAGAAGCTCCTCCAACATGGGGGGGGGGGGGGGGATTCATGCACCCCTCGTTAGCCTGTCAGAGCTGAAGAGCCCTTCAAACCTAAGGGGAGGCTCTTCAAGGTCAGGGGGCGGCCCCTTGCAGGGGCGTGGCTTCTCGCTCCAGGTTCTGTTCAATCCATAGATCACATGGTCTCTGGTTCGATGTCCGCCGGTGTCGCTCCACTTCAAAGACTCTGACCCATGAGGACAAAGAAGCAGGGGTTCAGGTTTCTGTGCGGGTCAGACTTCAGGCGTTTCCTTCATGAACGCCACAACGTGTCGCCGTGATCCTCCACGTGTGACGAAGAAATGCCGTCTGTGGTTCCACCAGCGATCAGTCTTGGTGAAGTTCATCATGCTGAAGTTGTGAAACTGTTGACCTGATCCACATCCAGACCATCGTCTTAGAAACACGTTCAGAACAGACACCTCCCCTCCTTTACATTTATTACAGAAACAGGTAAGAAAAGTGACCATTTTTCAGGTGAAACGCCCCCTGCAGGCAGAAAGCCACAGTCATCCTCCAGCATCTGACAGCTGAGATCATCTGGATTTATGCAAAATAGACGATCATTTCTGTCTGGAAACACAGAGGAGACGGACTAGGACCTCCTAAGAAGATCCGGAGGAGGAGCTTGTAGGTTTGTGCGAGTAAATGTGATGGCTTCCAAAAAAGTCACGTTGTAATAAAGTTTCATGGCTCTTCTATATCCCTCAACCAAACTTGACGCTTTATATCCTGAACGCGTCACCGCTGAAGACGACTCCTAACCAAAACTCTTCTGTTGTCTCCAGTCACAAAGGCATTGTCTCAATGTGGAGGCGTCCCTCATTTATTGCTGGAGCTACCTTCAGCGATGGGTGAACTCTGTGTAAAGCTGAAAACTCCTCAATACAGAGATGTTTCTCAGACAAGCGTTAACATTTTCTCACTTTTCTCTCTTCTTTAAACTCTCAAACTTCAAACTATTGCAGTAAATACGGCCAGGAATCTGGAGTAAAACCAAAGATGTGATGCAAATGTGGCAAACTGAAGGCATTTAAGGTGGGCTACAGCCTCTGATCTGAAGAGTGCAGGCTCAGTTCCCACCTTGCCCACCCGTGTTGAAGTGTCCTTGGGCAAGACGTTGGGCCCTAAATTGCTCCTGGTGGTTAAAGGTTGGCGCCGGTGTTGGGCAGCGATACCGCCATCAGTCTGGGAATCGATGATAGATAGATAGATAGATAGATAGAATTTATTCCAGACTCATGGTCCAATCAGTAAAAAAAGGAGTACACAGACCCACCATATTTAAAAAGAAATACACAGTGTCAAGAATACACGATCTGAGGTACAGTGTAAAGTTACAATTAATACAAAAGTTAATAAAAAAATACTTAAAAAATAAATAAATTAATTAACAAGGATAAGAATAAATACCAGGATAAAAAGATTACATATACCACACTATAAAATCTTAATTACAAAGACAAATAAAAAGACAGTCCCTCCAGTGTTTCCATAGATTTGACCGGAAACGTATTGCACTAAATCTAATGTTGCTTATGGCCAAGATGAGAGTATTCTCTGAAGCGTTTAATCTGCAGATAAATTTGAACATAAACGAGCGCATGCAAGCCCAGAGAGTGTATGAATGGGACTGTGACTGTAAAGCAGTTTCATTCCACCAGAAAAATCCACCAGAAAAAAATAAGTGAGACCCCAAAACACGATAGAAAGGGAGCCGCTGTGTTGATGTAAACTAAAACATAAAACGTGCTCAGTGGGAGGGGCTTCACATAAAATGTGGGATCGTCTTGTCCTACATTTGAAAACCGGATTCATAAGAATTAGCAGTTGGCTTGTTTTTTTTTTTTGTTTTATAGCAACAACAGCTGGAGTTCAGTCCTGGACCATAGACTGTTTCTAAGAACTGGACTGAGTGACTCCTCCCCCCTGGCGTTCCAAACAGGAAGTGGCTCCAAGAAGCCAAAATCCCAAAGACTTCCATAGAGACACAAACAGCTGTTAGTCATTCTATTAGTCAGAAGAACCGTTCTGGATCTGACACCTTTTTCTTCTTGAAAATCATTTGTTTCATGATATTTTGTCTATAGTTCAAGTTATTGAAGTTATAAACTGACCAACCAGATGTCTCAATAAAGTAGGTGGTGTCTGGTGAAACGTTTGAAGCGTTTGATTGACAGATTCTCCCAAGCCCGTCGTCAGTGAAAGGGGTGTGGTCTCCTAACATCCTCCCTCCTGATTGGAGAGAGAGTGGCTGCTTCGATGTATATTAGCGGATTCTGTGCGTTATTTAGCTACTGGCCACATCTACGGTGTTGTTGTTGATCAATCAGGTCACTGAAGAGCACGTCAGCAGAATTGATGCCAGAGACCATGAAAACACACACCGAGCACAAACTGATGAGGGGCAGGTTTTCAGAATAAAAGCACTTCCTTGATGTCCATCCAAACTTGAACCTTTAGCCCCCGTTACACCATCATCCACCCAATGGTTTTACCCACTGAGGACCTTTGGCTCTGGTTATGGAGTTCACAGATGGTTCCAGCTGAACTTGCTGCGCGTTTTATGGGACGTCTCTGACCGGGAAGGTTTCCGAGTCTCCAGGCTGGTGATGATCAGAGGGTCACATTTGGAAAGACAAACTCTGATCTGGAACCAAAGTTCTGTTCTTCTGGGTCAGATCAGAACCAAGAAGCTGCTGATAGTTCAGAGAAAGACTGAGACGAAGGCTCGAAGAGCACAGCTGCTTCTGTGTTCTCCTCCGTAGAGTCAAGTGTTGAAGTGAAGTGGGCGTGTCTCCACGTTCAGCTCCACGGAGATGAGAGGAACTGATGAGAGACTGAGACGTGCACATGTTCATTACTTACTGTCCTGTTAGTGCACGTTAGTGCACGTTAATCACAGGGCCCTGAATTTGTGTCTCCAACGTAAAAAGGGTTTGTGCTCAGAGCTGCCAGAAGACATTCTTGATCTTTCAGTCAGTTTGAGCTCTCTGTGTGTGCGTGTGTGCGTGTGTGTGTGTGTGTGTGTGTGTGTGTTCACGGCAGCATGTCTGTGCATGTTTAGAGAAGTCTGTGTTATTACTGTGCATGTATTTATGGTAGTGTGTAAGTTTGTGATCAGCATGGTAATCATGTGTTATCAGTAACCACAGAAACCTCCATCATAGTTTGACTCCATGATGCATTTAAGGCTCTAGATCCGTTCGGTTGTGCAGGTTTTGGGTTGTCGGGTCTGTGGACGGTCATAGAGTGTGTTGTGCAATTTCCTTGAGCCTTGTGCAACCACCTCAAGGGATGATTTGAAAATGGAACGTACCATTGTAGTGCGTGTGGTAGGTGTATCATGTAGTACTCGTAACAGGGCTCCAGACTGCGACCAATTGCTCGCATTTTGCGACCAAAATTTGAGAGTGTGCGACTGAATTTTACATCCAGTAAATGTGCCTCCCCCACCCTCCGTATTTTTTATACATTTAATGTGGAAGGAGCACGTCAATGATCAATGAAATAATCTGAGACGCCAGCGCACACGCACGCAGACAGACACACACACTCGCGCACATACTCATCAAACGCGAGCACACACTCTCGCAAGACGCCCGTCTGTGAGGCGGCCACTGCGTGTGAGAAGAATAAGTCACTGTAAGTGGCTAAAATATGTGGAGGGGGCGGGGCCTAGAGATATTCGCGCGCGTAAACATCTGTGGGAAGGAAACTGAGACAAATATAGTCACAACCTGATGTGTGCGTCTGAGCTATGAGCAAGCGAACTATTGATTTGTTCTCCTGACCTGCGGCTAGTGTACCAGTGCCAGAGTGTACAGCAGCGGTCTCAAACTCGCGGCCCGTGGGCTATTTGCGACCCCCAAGATGATATTTTGCGGGCCCCGCCTTAAATGAAAATTTAATGTTACTGCAGCCCGCCAGTTTTAATGAATGACACTTTTTCATTGTCGTGCACGGAGATGACCAACCAATCACAGTGGGGTAAATGACTCTAGGGGGCGGGACAATGACAGGGCTTGAAAGCAGGACACCTGACAGCCCCCTCCCTCCCCGGACCACATTAAGGAGTTCCTTACTTTCCTTTCTAGAATGCATCTATTCGCTCGTAATTTTCTAAATACATGCAGTCCGTGCTGAACTTTTCTCTGGGTCTCACAGAACCGGAGGAAGGTTTAGTGTTTTGGTTACGGCTACGGCGGCGCATCAAACGGTTTATGCACGGCTGTAACGGCAGGAGTCGGGTCAGCTGAGGAGAATAAATGTCCCCCACGCACGTGCGTGACAGCTAACGGGGCTTGAACGTGGGGGAAATGCAACATAGACGTATTTGAGATGAACCGGGATTGTTGGGGAGACCAGGCCGGGGGCTGTGAGATGAAGGCGAATCTGCAGCGAGACTGAAGCACAACAGGAAGTTGGAGTTGTCCTTAACATTCAATTTAGTTTTAATATTCCTCTCTCCCTTAGTGTGATCTGTGTTATTATATATTTATTTGACGATTATTTTAATGTTTTGTAATGCATGTAGCCTTTTTTAATGAATTGGTATTTTAAATTATTTTAATTAATCACTCAACTACAAAAACCATCAGGACACATGTCCCATAATGCATTGTTTTGTAGTCTGTAGGGCAGCTTTCAGTCAGTTCAGTTTCCAGCTGTGTCCGGGTAGGTTTACCCCTTGCTCCCACCCCTTTCTCGCAATATTTTTGTGATGATTGACAGTTGATGTTGGAGCAAAAACAAAAATATATGTCACACACAAAGTGATCTGCGCAGCGTTGAGTCCATCTGGGTGATCTCAAACACACTTATTTTGCATCTTGGCTGCACCTATTTGTTGTTGTTGTGTCACAAAGACAAATTTCCATCCATTTTCTTTACTATTTGTAATGTCATGACATCGATGGTGCTGTCAGTTTACCTGTTGTTGCATTTTCAAAAGTGCAGAATAAAATGTGACACTGAATTAGAAACAGCACATGGTAATTTCTGCATCTATTATTAAAGTATTTATTCGTAATACAGTGGAAATGAGTAGATTTGGTTAGCATGTTGATTTACGGTATGCGCCCCTAAATTTTCTGGTTGTACCCCTAAAATTTTCAGTTAGGGGCCACTGTGCTCCTAGTGAAAAAAGTTAGTCTGGAGCCCTGCGTAAGGCTAATGGATGATGTATGTACCGCTGGTATAGATGTGGATTATGGTGTTTGATTCTTTTTTTTTTCTTCTTTTTTTTACTTGTCCTGTCCAACAGCTGGGCAGGCAGATGAGAGCTGAGGGCCTCTTGTGTTGGACATATTTTACTTTAACAAGAGGGGTTATTAATCTTCAGACAAGCCAGAGGTATGTCTGAATAAACCCCTTTTGTAATTGAGGCCAAACTTTATTAATTTCAATCATGTTTGAAAATCTTTGGTGTTGGACCGGACGGAAAAGGAAAGAAGGGAAGAAGAAAGAGGGATGTCGTGAGACAGGTTAGTTTTACCCTACTGATGATGTGTTGTTGCAATGGTAAATGCCCCCCCGGGGTAAGAGGGTGATAATAGGAGGGGGGGGGGATAAGACCATGAAGCAGCATAAAGCAACAAGTTTACTTGTTTATCATTACGGTAAGGTTCAAATGTAGTACAAAAGGGCGTGGCCTGTCCACACACACACTCAAATTTTATCAACACACCTGCTGGCTGAAAAAAAAGTCCCAATGACAACATGTACACAAAACAGATAGTGTTCACAAATGCATACACATGCCTTCAGACCAACGATTGTGAGATATTTCAGTCATTCAATCATGCAAACTGTTAGTGCAGAGGTTAGCTAACACCTGTGCTCAGGTGAGTGTTTATGTTTTTTTAAAATGGACGGTGGAATGTGAAAAAAAGGAAGGAGAGTGCCCAGCCATCCCCACATCAAGACCCCCGCCGCATCAGCAGCGGCAGCCGGAACCCCCAACGCCACACGGCAGCAGGCAGGGAACAACCGCCCCCCGGGCTACCCAGCCCGCCACCCAGGCCAGGGCCAGCATGGCCGCAACGAGGCCCCCAGAGCCAGAGAGCAGGGAGGCATGGAGGGAAAGGGAGCGCCGCCCCAGCCCAACCAGGAGGGCAGCCCCCCGCCACGCCGGGACAGCCCAATGCAGGGCCCCACCCGAGAAGGGCGCCCACAGCCCCAGGCGAGCAGCCCACCACCCCCACAGGAGTTCTGGGCATCGACCCGCCCCACACTCCAGGCAGCCACCCACGCGGCCCACGGTTGGTCCAGGGAGGAGAAAGGGGAGCGCCCCAGGGAGAAAGGGGGTCCACCAGGGGTGTTGTTAACTTGGCCCGACCAGGATCGGCCACAGTTGGAGACTTGCCGGGGCCCAGCACCCAGGGGCAAGGACCAGAACCCAACCCCCAGGGACACGGACACCCCCGGCTCAGGTGTAATGTTAACCCCCCCGTGCCGAGAGAGCACCGCCGGGCCCAGGAAACCGGCACCCAGGGGACACGGACGCCGTTGCCAAGGACCCCGTACCCCCCACCAGGGAAGGGGTAGGGGACAGATGGTCCTAGGTCCCACCTTCCTTGCAAATGTGTGTGCGTGTATGTGTGTTTGAGAGGGTGTGTGTGTGCATGTGTGTGTGTTTATGTTGGAATGTAAATTTTGAGGGGGGAGGGGTGTGTGTACTAAGGGGGGGGTGCAGTGAAAATTGGCAGGTATGGCACTAAGGGGACATCTCCTGATTACTCACAGTGATGTCCCCTCACCCTCCCCACCAAGGGGCCCTAAATGTCTAAGGTGCGGTTAAAATTGGCGGGTAGGGTGCTGGTAGGACATCTGCTGCTTGCTGGCAGTGATGTCCAAGCACCCCCCCTACCAAGGGCCCTATATGTCTAAGGTGCAAATAAAACCGAAAGA
>CM074509.1:22410616-22425772 GCA_037389245.1 Oryzias sinensis | reverse complement strand
CCACCACGCACCCTCAAGCCCAGAGGACCACGCAGCGCCCCTGCCTGCCCCACCCAGGCACCGGACCGCGCCCCCCGACCAACGGAGCCCCCACCATCCCCGCCGGCCGCCCGAGGCCCTGACCCCCACCAGACTAAAGGAGCGGCGACCACCAGGCCCCCCCACCCCCTAAGTCACGCTATACATGGTGTTTGATTCTAACAGGTCTTTCGTTAGGTGTGATTCTCAGGAGCTGCTTCTTGAAGAAGAACCTTGTGAAAATCAAAACTTCTCAGTTTCTAGAGTGACTGATGGCTCACTGAGGTGTTTGTTCACCACACATCTGGTCCTCAGCTTCCTCCTCTTCCTCATCAGTGAAATGAAGCAGCTCCATGTTTGTCTGCAGAGCTTTCTCAGTCACAATCTGCGGATCAGGTCATCATTGACTTTTCTGCTTCCAGCTTCAGACCAAGGATGTCACCACCCTTAGACCTGAATGATCTCACTGCTGAAGCATTTCCACGCATACATTTGCACATAGATGACGTTCAGAGAGAGCAGCTCAGCAGCTGCAGGGAGGAAAGCTGCTAATGAATGACTGAACCCAGGAGCTAACGATGAGGAGGATGTTCAACACGATGAAGATTAAAGGGCGAGAAGACGGGCTCTCTTCTCCAAAGCTAAGGTGTTGAAGGCAGCATCTCTGTTTTCTGTCGCCTCATGACTCGCTCGCCCACGCCCTCAGGATGTCCTCCGGCCGTCTGAATGCACACACAGACGCAAAAGTGGAACACAATCCTCACAATTAATTAATGTTTAGGCCTCTCAGGACTCCAGCAAATCCCTCTCATTATTTGGATTTGATGTTTAATTAGTTCTTTTAAATTAAACATCAGCTGCTGCTTTTTCTCCTCTCTTTCTCTCCGTTTACAGCTGGAAAAGATCAGTTCTCTGCTCTTCCTCTGTGCTACACCGCTTTAGCTGTGATCAAGGAAAATATGCTGGAATTATGTCTTTAAATGTTACTAACCAATCAGAAACTTCAGAGGAGGAAAAGAATTTTAAAAACATGTTAGACACGTGAAGAAGCAGTACCGTAGAAATACCATGGAGTTCCTCAGGGCTCAGCTCACAACCCACTGTTGTTCTACATGTTGTGTCTGGGACAAATAACACACAAGAGTCTCCATATACAGAAGATACCATGAATATTCATGAAAGTGTCTGCAAAAACCTGGAGGATCTGAAACATCAATTAGTTGTAGACAAATGTCAGAGCTTTGGAACAACTTTAAGTGCTGAATTACAAATAATTTAACATAGGGTTTGGTTTCACTCAGTCAGCTGGTAAAACGGCTTCAGTGTATGCTGAACTTAGCCGCTTAGCTGCTCTCAAACAGAACCAACTTTAATTTTTTACGTTTCTCATCCATTTATGTCTTTATCTCTTCACTTTTTCTTTTTGAGCCAATTCTGTCATTTTTCAGTGGTTATTTCATTTGATCACATTCTTATTCTTCTTTGCACATTTAAAGAAACTTTTCCTTGATGCTGCTGTGTTTGCAGGAAAAACAAGAAGTTTGGAGTTGCTCTCACACAGCAGACAGGGATGAACAGCTGAGTGATGAACTGTTGAGGCGATGAATTGGTTATTTTGTGTATGTAGAAAATGTTTCACATCTTTGAGTTCATACCATAAAAAATGGGAGCAATAACAAAAGTGTTGCGTTTATATTTTTGTTCAGTGTATATATATTTATATATATATAACTTATCCAATTTTGCCGACTTAAATGAATTACTTCTATTGGTAACAAATAATTGAGTTAAAATTATTCAACCTTATTTCTTACATCTATAAAACTGACTTAAGCTGACTTAACTAAAAAAAAATTTTTTTATCTTAACTGAAACAAATAATTAAGTTAGATCAAAGTAAAAAGTTTCTCTTTCCAACATCCATATGTGGTCTTATCACCCTCTCACGGTGGAAAAAGTATTATCTGAGCTTCTTCATCCACTAAATCATCTTCAAATGGACACGCCATGCTGCTTCACCTCTCTGAAAACAAACTAACCTTAAACTAAACCTGCTCCAGACCAGGTTATGTTCAGAGCATGAGTTGCTATGGCAACTTGACCTACCCTGAAACATACCTCCATTTCTGGAACTGAAAGCTAAGGTTATCAACTTCCTTAGCCTCAAACTTACCGTGGGAGCTAGCATAACCTGCTTTCTGGAATACCCCCCTGCTGCCTCTTCACATCTGTTGCAGCTCCTCCATCAGACTGACTCTCAGCACTAATGTAACATCCGTCCTGTCCTCATCACTGGTGCTGTGTGTGTGTGTGTGTGTGTGTGTGTGTGTGTGTGCGCGCACGGGTGGTCTTTGTGTGTGTGTGTGTGTGTATGTGTGTGTGTGTGTGTGTGTATGTGTGTGTTTACGTGAGTGTGTCCTTACATAAGGAGAAGTCACAGTGACTCAAAGCCTCGTGGTTAACTTTGGCTGCTAGGTGTTGACACATAAAAACACAGTGTCATCCTGAGTGTTGTTGTGGTGAAGAGGCTTTGATAATGACCTGTAATGTCAGCGTGCACGTGTGTGTGTGTGTGTGTGTGTGTGTGTGTGTGTGTGCATGGTGGTGTGTGTATAAACACTTCTTTCATCTCTCAAAATCCCTCTTTGTGAGCTGCCGGGTTGCTCTAGCTCCTCTCAATTATTCATCAGCTTGTTTCCATGGTAACGGTTGCAGTCTATGTGTGTGTGTTGGGGGAGGGGGGTGAAGTGGCAGAGGGAGGGGCTTCGTGCCTTCATGGCGGCAGATTTTATATTCAAAGTGGGAGCAGAAGTTCAGAAAGTTGAAGTTGGACCAAAGCTCCATCGGCTCTGCACCAGATCTCAGGATCACTGAGGAAGTCTTGGCGACAGAGATTCCTCAGGTGTGATGAGCTCCATCCAGTGTGGGTCCCTGGGTAAGATCCTTCACATTGCCGCTTAACTACGTAGCCACAAGGGGCCAAAGTCGGGGTCCCTCTGTGCCGATCCCCAGTCTGGATAAAATACAGGGTGTATTCAGGAAGAGGATGCAGTGTAAAACTTTGCCAGAAGGAGGGTCTAAGGGCAGGGATGCCCCGTTTAGTCTGTTTAGTTGGTTCTGTTCAGAATTTTTCTATTGAATGGATCCATGATCCTTTGGATTTTATGTTTACTTTATAATTACAGACTATTTCTGGAGTTCTATGTTCTAATTGTTGAAATTTCAGTGGAAAAGCACCTGTTTGGCTCATGCAGTCACATGTTCAGAGAATTCCAACATGTTGCTGGTTCCCATCTCAGCTGTTAGGCTCAACAGTTCATATTCCATTGAAGCCCCCCCTACACACTCACATACACACACATATACTGGTTTCCGTGATTTATGGGTACCATATTCATAATCATTAGCTCTGGGGACCAGCCTTTGTTGAGGTCCTACAACACACACACACACACACATGATGACACACACCTTTGCACTCTCCCACTCAAATGTGCAGGTTCTCATTACAGGTTCTATTTAGTTATGTTTTCTATGGTCTTTGCGCTTCTAACTCTCCTGGTTTGAAAGCAAGCAGCTGGTCTTCTCCTGCCTCCTGATAGTTAAGGTTCTGTCTAAATGGCTCACCTGAGAGCAGGTTCTGGTTTGTCGTGTTCTGGTTTCCTTAAGACTTACGATGGATTCAGGAGGTTCTGGAAAGAGAAAGTTGACCTTTTGTTCTGGTCTCTGTTCTTGGTTCTGGTTGTGGACGTTCTGTGAAATCGTAGCTGTGGCGCTGGTTCAGCCTTACCGGGTCTCTTGTTCCTTTCTGTGTGGTTCCTGGTTCTGATGACGGTGTGACCCAGTGTTATTTGGAGCAGCACACAGCCACAGTGAATGTGAGCTGTGTTGTGACCAGCAGGGGGCAACAGTGCTCTGAACAGCCTCAACGTGAAACAGGACAAGACCCCCACCCCCCACAGCGGGAGCGACCGAGAGACACTGACAGACAAGAGAGAGAGAGCAGCAGCTATTGTGAAGCCTTGATCTAATCCCTCTAATCTGATGCTGGGATACTGACCTACATGTCTGACCATCACCTGCTGCGGGCCACGCCCACACCTCATCTATATTCATCAGACGTCGCTGCAGGCTCCAGAACCCCCCCCCCCCCAGTTCACAGACATAACGTCCAAAATAAGACCTTTAACAAGGATGCTTTTATTCTGAAATACTAACCAAACTCGGCATCAAAAGATTTGGGTCTGCTCGCAAATTGTGATCAGTCGTTCCTTTTGAGCATGCGCAGTGAGCGTGCACGATGAGCGTGCCGTTCTACCCTCATTCAAGTTCGTTGAACAGAAAAACTTTGTGCTCCTGATGACAGGAGATGCAGGAAGGAGAAAAGTACACAGAATTGTTCTCTGTAGAGCTGCCCTTACATCCATCCATCCATCCATTCATTCCTCCATCCCTTTATCCATCCATCATCCATCTATCCATCCATCCATCCATCCATCCACACATCCATCCATCCACACATCCATCCATCCACACATCCATCCATCCCTTTATCCATCCATCCATCCATCATTCATCCATCCCTTATCTGTCCATCCATCCATCCATCCATCCATCCATCCATCCATCCATCCATCCATCCATCCATCCATCCCTTTATCCGTACAGCTGCACAAACACACATCCCAGTCCAGCAGAGGGATACAGCAGCCTCTTTCTTCCCCCTCTCCTCCTTCTGCTCCTCCTCATTCTCCCATCTGCGCAGACTCTGCCTCCCCCTCCCCCCTTGCTCCCCCTCCTCTTGCTGGCTTTATGGAGTAGCTGCACATCTGCAGCCCTCTCTGCCTCCCTCCTGAGCATCGATGACGGCCTCACTTTGAAGAGACCCTTCATCAGCTGGAGGCTTGCAGAGGAGAAGGAGGAGGTGCATTTTTCTTTTTCTGGGGCGGCCACATCTGCATGGCGCTGGAGGGGGAGGCGCCGCTCGGCTCGGCTCCACCATGATCGCCGTGTCGTTCAAATGTCGCTGCCAGATCCTGCGCAGGGTGAACAAAGGTAGAGAGACACAGAGGGACACTGGAGTCGGAGCGAGCGAGCGTGTTTTGCGTGCGGCGTGCATGTTGGGCGAAAGACATCCGCAACAAAGTGCTGACATTGAGAGGAGAGAGAGGTGGTTGTTTGTGATCGACGCAGCTGTGTGTGTGTGTGTGTGTGAGCACGTGTGTGCACGTGAGTGTTTCACAGCGTGCACAATCTGATGGATTCATTCAGTCCACGGCTGCAGGTTGTTGTTGGTGAGAGACCTTCAGAGCAAATGGAGAGAAGAGAGAGAGAGAAGGTGTACCTGGGTGTCTGTGTCTGTGTGTGTAATGGTGTGCGTGTGTTTTGTGTGTGTTGGACCTTCCACGGGTTGTATCATCAGTGTTCTGGTTCTGGTTCTCTGGGTCGTCTTCAGGTGAACGTTTGTTCTCCATCCTGGTTCTGGTTCTCTGGGTCGTCTTCAGGTGAACGTTTGTTCTCCATGCTGGTTCTGGTTCTAAAGTTCTGCTCAGCATCAGAACCATTCTCTTGTTATAGTTTCAGATCAAAAGTCAGTTTTTCAAATTAAGAGTTAAAATGAACTCTAGAAAACTCACAGTGCTGGATTGGGGGTGGGGGGTCAGTCCTTTTTTAACTGTATGGAGGAAGCATTAATGCTGGGGGGGGGTCCATAGGGATCAGATCCACAGTGATGAACGTTTGGACACCCGTGGAACCATCAGCAGTCTGATGGTTTGCTGCTTCTGGGGGAAGTTCTGCAGAACTCTGTGGTGGTTTTTAGAGTCCAATGATCCTGCTGTCCTCAAGTTCCATTTGATTTTACGTTCGTCTGTTTTTTATCTCTAAACTTTTCTTTAGAGACAAAAATTGAAAAAATGTTGAAATAGTACATTTCAGTACTAAAAACCAACATAAACACAGGAAGTAGGAAGACAATCACCTGCAAACAGATCAATACTGTTCTTAGACTGATCAAATAAAATTGATTAAACTAATGTTATTGATAAAACTGGAGAAATTGACATAAAATATTGTGTTTTCAGATCAGTACCAGGTAAACCTTTAAAAACATTTTGTTTGTTGGTTTTATTCAGAATGTCTTTGTTTTCTGAGCCGTTCCGTTTAAAAGTCTAAATCAGAACTGTTCTGGTGTTCTTTTGGTTTTGTTTCAGAATCTTACAGAGGTGGGTCCACCGGAGCGTTCTTATGTCTGTTAACCAGCGTTCAGCTCCAAACGGGCTCAGCAGTTCCGGGTTCTGATGAAAGCATCGGCCCAGCTTAAGGTTCAGATCTTCTGAGGGGAGCAGGGTTGGTCTGAAGCTACTTCAGCGTTTAACTCTTCACTTTATAAAGCAGACCTCCTGATTCTGATTGGTCCATAGAGCTGTTTGTTGTATTTAGCGTCTGGGCGGGAACCTGAAGGTCCTTTTGGACGTCACAGAACTCTCTTCTGGAAAACCTTAGCATGGGTTTCTTCACTTTTGTGCATCTGGAGGCTCTCTGCCAGGGTTTTCTTTCATGTGGAGTTCTAAAAAGCATCGGTTCCACGGTGCAGAGCTTCACTCTCGACATTCCTCTTCCTCTTTAGACTCCCTGTTGGTCAGAGGAAAGCTGCTGTGGATTCACAGAGGTCTGAGCGTGTCCTCAGCAGACATTAAAGTTGCAGCATCCTGGTGTCGCAGGAACACATTTAGACTGTGAAGATGACAGCAGCAGCTTCTGTTACAGCACTCAGGACCCTGAGGTTGAATCTTTAAAGGAGGACAGAGTGTTGGATCAGCGATGCTTGTTAAAAACCGTCTGCCGATGCCGGCCGGTGTGGAACATGACGACACAATGTCATGACATCATGACCCTGTTTGGTACAAACTAGGGCTGCACGATATGAGGAAAACTCACGATATGCGATATTGGTAATTAATATTGCGATAACGATATAAATTGCGGTATATAAACAAATGGCAAAAAAAAAAAAAACATCATAGGCCTGGGCAATAAATCGATCAAATGAATTAATTCGATTTTTTTGTTACGGGCTATTTCAAAAATAACTAAATCGAGTTTTAATGTGGTGCATTTTTGGCTCCCCAGAGCTTCCGTAGCGACACGCGACAATCGACACACGAAGCAGCTAGCGACAGCATGGCTACCGGTGACAGTGGGAAGTTTGTTCCCAAGAAAGGAATAAAATCATCTGTTGTTTGTTGTCTGGGTTAACTGCCACAGACGTGAAGGAAGAGACCCCACGCTGCCTAAAGCCCATCGGAGTCAAAGGCTCTCACGCGCGCTCGTGTGGCACGCGCTCAGTCCAGTACAACGCCTATAGTTACTTCATTAGTTAGTTAGTTGTTACTGTTATTTGTTAATAAAGAATACTGCGTTGTAATTATTACTTGTACCGATATATTCATTTGCGACACGGCCACCGTATTTTGTTTTCGGAGGAGGCGGCCGCGCGGGGGAGGGGGGTTTGTTGACTGCTGCTTCATCGTTTTCTCCCTAGAGAAGACGGGATTTCTTAATTGAATTAAAACCTTAGAGCCCAGATATGAGCTGTATTGTTAATCCTTTAGAAAATGGTGCTACTGTCAAGCTGAATGTTTGTCTCCTTTTAGTCTAGACTACAAAGTGTGGCTTAAAACACAGCTGGGACTTTTGAGTAAGTAACCTTATTTTGGATAAGTGAAAAATCGGAAATTGAGTTAAAAAAAAATAAAATCGGAGATTTTATTTTTGGGCCATATCGCCCAGCCCTAAAACATCATTTCCATTTCACTGCAACAGTTTAAAAACTATACTCCAAATGACCCTCGTCGACGTAGGAGGCAAACATCAAACCTAAAAGGGCTCATCTGATTGATCTAAAACGTAAATGGGTCCTTCTGATTGGTTAAATGCATAAAGGGATTTGTTTCATTTGTTCAATATTTCAAGCTGCCATGAGATTGTTTCAGCATATTTAAGGTAACCATTTATTGCGACTTTTGCCGTCTTTTGCGGTATGCTTATTGCACAGCTTGATGTCGCGATAACGATAAATTTGCGTTATATTGTGCAGGCCTAGTACAAACCAGGTTAGAGGTAGAGTTTGAGGAAGTGAATTCCAGAGTTTAAACCATTAACCGTATATGACAACTGGACTGAGTGACTCCTCCCCCATGGCGTTCCAAACAGCAAGTACCTGAAAATTCCCATAGAGTTCTATAGAGAAATAAACAGCTGTTACTGAGTCATTCTATTTGTCAGAGCAACCATTCTGGATCTAATACCTTTATTTAACATGTTCTTGATATTTTGTCTGCTGTCTGTTATTCAGGTTATAGAATGACCAATCAGATGCCTCAATGAAAGTGGGTGGAGCCTGCTGCCCCCCTTACAGCGTTCATAACCTTTGTTTGACAGGTTTCATGTATCCCACTTTCAAGTCGTTGGGGTATGGCCTTTTATCAAGCTTAGTACTGATTGGCTATAGTGGTTGCCATAGAAACATCCATCACTGCCATCACAGCCATCACTTCCTACTGATGTCTGGCTCACCTTAACCCTAACACTAACCCAATCCAGAAATCACAGAGTTGATGCCGGTTTTCATCCATCAGATCTTTGGGTGATTTCTGATCTCTAATGGAGATCATGATTATGGTTTCATTCAGGATGCTGATGGCATAAAGAGTCATCCCATCAGGACTTCTGCTGTTCTGTATCACTCACTGCTCAAATGAGCATTCATGTTTATGATCAGGCTTTTATGCTTCACCTGCCAGTTACCTGTTCTCGGTCCAAAGAGGATGGGTCACCGTTTCCTGACCAGGAACAACAGCTTTAAACCTCCTTGAATAGCCAAAATACTCTGCTAACAGGAGTGCATCATCTGCAAAAGACCAGATCCAATGCTCTCATTTCTTAATTACCACTTTGCATTTTCTTTGTTTTTTTTCCAAAAACCTTCCTGAAGATGAAGCGTCAGAGTGAGGAAGGGTGCCTCGTCTTCACTCAGGTGAACAAAACTGAGCAGTTGGCTTGCTGAGTCCAGATTTGATGCTGTAATCGCTCAGAAAGGAAGCGAGCAGAGCTGCCTGTGATCACGCACCTGCGACCCCGCGTGGAAACAGTTAATCTCCCATATCTTCATCCATGATCAGAGGCGCCCCTCCCCCTACGTGCATAAATGCGTGTTACTGAACTGTCCACATCAGCGTGTGAAAACAAGGCTGCCGAGGCGCCGCATGCCGCTGTCCTACATCTGGAGGATGAGGAGGAGGCTTTCATCTTCATGCCTCACCGTGTGCGCACTCGTGTGTGCTGATGTGAGGACCTGAATGTGGTTGAATTTTGTGCGGGTGTGAAATGGGGACGTGGTCTTTGAGCGGTCGTGTTCTGTTGCAGAGGAGCTTCAGGGTTGGAGAGCAGCAGGAAGTCCTCTGAAGCCACAAAAACAGGTCTGTGTGTGCCGCTGGCATTGAACATGAGCAAAGCAGCCCGCCAAAATAAAAGAATGAAGTGTAGGAAGAAGAATTCAGACCCAACCAGGAAAACTACTAGTTTCCTGTTTTAACAAGAAGATTCCATTTCATTCAGGCTGTTATGCATAAAGTTGAAAGGTCCAAAAGCTGGATGTTTGTTCTCATCTGTGAGCTGACGTCAGCAGCATCTCCCAGCGGATCCACAGCGTCGGTCTGGTTTTCCAGCCCGCCGTGTTCTTTGCAGGGTTTGGTTGCTGCTCTCATGATGGCTGTAGAGGAGAAAGCAACTCCAGGGTTAGTTTGGTCAGAAGATGAACTGAAGTTCCTCAAAAACTGGACCATTGAATTGAACCGTTTGGAGGGGCTCGGAGAAGATAATTTAGCGGTTTGGAAACTGTTTAGAGGAGCTGGTGAAAGTTCAGATCCAGGATGAGTTTAACGAGTTAAAGATGGTGCAGGTTAGGTCTGACCGCTGCACCACGGCCGCCCATGGTAGGACGGTCGACCCACGATCGTAAGATTCGGGTTTGATTCCCACCTTGCACGCCCATGAGTCGATGTGTCCTTGGGCAAGACACTGAACCCCACCTTGCCTCTGGTGGGAGGTTGGCGCCAGTGTTGGGCAGCGGAGCCGCCATCAGTGTGTGAATGTGTGTGACTGTAAAGCGCTTTGGGCCTTGTTGGTAGAAAAGTCCTACATAAGTATAAAAGTAAACATCATTTACCATTTAGAGCTCAACACGTCTTCTGACTACAATCAGAGGCATAAAGAATCTGCACGTTTTCTCTAAATGAAGTTTTCTTCAAACAAGTTTGAAACCCTTTGATGCTTTAAGATGCAAATGTGCATCAGAAATGACCGTAATTTAGCATGAAAGCCAAAACATACATAACTTTTTTTCATTGCTGGCAATAAATTCAGGTTTCAAAGGTTTTTTTTGTGATCGAGTTCTAACAAAGATGAAAACTTCACAAGAGCTTCTCTATTTGTTTTTCCCTTCTCCCCGCTCTTTAGCAGCACTGAGGTTCACTTCTTGTAGATCAGTGTTTTTCTACCTTTTCTGAGCCAAAGCACACTTTATCCTTGATAAAATCCTGCAGCACACCAGCATCCAAAAGGAGAAACTCTGTAGTCTGTATTGATGCACAGTTCCTCCATGATCTCACAGGCATTTTTGTGATAATTGTGGCAGAAAAAGCTGGAAGTTGCAGCTGTTTGTTCTAAAAGATGTAATAAAAGTTAAGGTAGTATTCCGTAATAATTTTCAACTAAATTATTTGACATTTTACCCTGGTAATTGTTTTTCCCTTCAGTTTATTAACATGCAATGTTATGTAACCTCCCCAAAAAACAATATATTCTTTCTAAATAGTTATTTATTTATTTATTTATTTTAATATGTATTTCAATGTCAGTGCAAAGACAACTGTACTTCTTTAACAATTATATGATCACAATATGTTTGATAAATTTTACACAAAAAAACTAACATTATATTTATATTTTCTGTAGCTACACAAAGAGTGAACATGTTGAAGTTTTATTAGTTTTTCTTTTGTTCTAATCAAAGATGAAGTCTTTGAAAACTTTATCAAAAATGTTTTATTTCTTTTTAGATGATTAAATTGTTTAAATTTAGTTTAATTGTGTCTGTTGGCCACTTTACCTTCATCCTGTTTCTTAAATGTTGTTCTTACTTCTTCTTTAGTTTAAATAATCCAGATGTTCTTAGAAAAGTGTTTCAGTTAGAAAGATGACTTGGACCAAACTCTGGGATGTTTGGCTGTTAAGAAACACAAACCTGGAAGGAGAACTAAACTGTTGACCTCTGACCTCTGATTTCATCAAGAAGATTGAAAAACTGGTTGATGTGTTTGTTGTGGTTTAAGACGTTTAACAGGGAAGACTCATAGTAGAGCAGAGATGCTGTCACTTTAACCCAATGCATCATGGGAGATGTAGTGATGGCAGACAGACTCTCTTCTCTGAGCTTCATTGTTTTGTTCACTTGTTCCACGGTCTGATACCGGATTCTGTGGAAAGCTACACCGCTAAAGACGAGCTTTAGCTGGTATTTTTGTTAGAACTGAGAGACTTTATGAGCAGAACAAGGAAGTGAAGACTTTAACCACTTCTGATTGGTCAGACTGATGACATGTGATTAAGCCTCCAAGAATGATTGGTGGAGACAGTTTTTCCCAAAACAGCTGCGGCTAAATCGCCGTACCGTCATTCTTATCAAAATGCCTTTAATAGAATCAAATGATCTTTCTTATTCCTAACTACTCAGTGTTCTATCTGGGCCTGTTTGGATGAACACAGAGCTGAAATCCTGGTAAATGTTTTTAGGTCAGTGAACGGGTCATTTCCCACGCCACAGTTGAAAAACACTGTTCTAGGAGTGACTGAACGTCAGAGGTGTCTCTAAAGGTCTTAGTCCCGATGGTCATTAGGGGTGGATATAGGCTGTCTGCGAGGGGGGAACCTTAACAGATCCACGGTCTAACATCTCGGTTCTTCTCATTGCAGATGAGGGGCCGTACACCAAACACTCCGGCGGGTCTCGACCTCCAGATGGAGCTCTGGCCATCAGGAGGCAGAGCATTCCAGGTAGAGTCATCCTCATCCTGTGGTTCCCATCCTTCCTCTCCATCTGATCTGTCCTTCAGAGCAGTGAAACCACCTGCTGCAGTTCCCAGAACAGCCACAGGAGCTGCAGGTTTGGTGAACTTTACTGCTGAGAAGGAACCGAAACGTTAGAGGAAGAAGCAGATCTGATAAGGTTCTTGATTGTGTTTTTTGAGTTTGCTTTAAATATTTAAGAACTTGAGAATTTGAGACCTGTAGGAACGCGGTCAGACCAGAGGAAATGAAACTTTAGCATCATTTTTGAAGCCGGAAGATCTTCTGGACCAGCAGGAGAATGCCGGGAGTGACATAGAACATCCTGGAAAACACAGATGAAACATTTTAAATCCAAAAACATTTCATGAATCTGACTCCAGGTTTCAAGATTGTTTCTGATAAATGTGTCAGAGAACCGTGTTGCTGAAGGTCAGACTGATGCTGATGTGGAGAAGCTTCTCTGTGGTGCTGGTTGAGATGGTCAAACGTCTAACAGAATCTGAACCATTTAGAGTTTCCTTCTTAGAAACAAATAATCAGCGTTTGGAAGATGATGATTATCAGCAGCTAATGTCCTTGGGGTCCCACCTCCTCTGGAGAGGCTGAAGGTTCTTCCAATCGTCTCACTTTTACGTCGTCTGTGTGAAAAAACGTCCGTCCGGCCCTCCTGAGGATTTCAGAAAAGAGTAAAGTTCTGACGGAACAGGAAGGCCTTCTCTGGCGGCTCACGTCCGTCTTCAGAGGGAGGATGGAGAGGCGCTGAACCGTCTCTCTTCCTGCTTGTGTTTGCAGACGAGTTTCGGGGCTGCACGCTGGTGGAGCTGATGAAGAAGGAGGGCACCACGCTGGGGCTGACGGTGTCGGGCGGCATCGACAAAGACGGGAAACCTCGGGTCTCAAACCTGCGCCAGGGAGGCATCGCTGCCAGGTAACGCTCCTCCCGTCTTTCTGCATTTTGGTGGAGATTAAAACAGGGAGGCGGCGTTAAAGTGATGTCCAACATGCTGCTTCTGGAGATGTGACACGCTCGACTCCTGCTAAAAGGATAAACGGCGTCCTTCCACGCCGCTGAACCTTCAGCTCTCTTATTCATGAGGCTCTAAATGTTTCAGGAACACGGTTCACATCTTCAGCTTGTAATCGCGCCTCTGGGCCTTCCAGCTTTCCTCCACAAGAAGACAGATTTGATTTTTCCACAAAAAAAGGTGAATCACCGCCATGGTCTCTGAGCACGCTCAGACACACGCCAAACGTCCGATCGGTTTCTGATTTTTCATGAGCGGACATCAGAATC
The DNA here is from genome assembly GCA_037389245.1 of Oryzias sinensis. Lineage (NCBI taxonomy): Eukaryota > Metazoa > Chordata > Actinopteri > Beloniformes > Adrianichthyidae > Oryzias > Oryzias sinensis. Next base: position 22,412,331 of record CM074509.1, on the reverse strand, counting down.
AGACGCATAAATCTGATATCAGCTGGGTGTCCGTCACACATATGAGCAAAACTTTACTGAAATTCTAGAAATGTTGAGAGAAAAAACAATTTCCCAGCGACACTGTTTCCATTAAGTCATAATCATGTTGAACTCAAACCAAATTAACGCGATAAGTCAAACGGATGAACTAAGTTCCTGAGCATCCCTAACCATGATGCTCCCACCACTGTGTCTCACCTTCTTCGCGGGCCCCCTAACCTACAGGTTGGTGGTGTTTGTGTCTGCGTTTTCAGGAGCGACCAGCTGAACGTGGGCGACTACATCCGCTCGGTCAACGGCATCAACCTGGCCAAGTTCAGGCACGACGAGATCATCAGCCTGCTGAAGAACGTCGGCGAGCGAGTGGTGCTGGAGGTGGAGTACGAGCTGCCGCCCGTCTGTAAGTGTGCTGGCGGCAGGGGTGGGGAGGGGCTGGTCCAGGCCTGATGCTGATGGGTTGGGGGTGCGGCAGCTGTGCAGGGGTCAGGAGTTGTCTTCAAGACCGTGGAGGTCACGCTGCACAAAGAGGGGAACAGCTTCGGCTTCGTCATCAGAGGAGGAGCCAGCGAGGACAGGAACAAGTCCCGCCCCATTGTCGTAACGACCATCAGACCCGGCGGACCGGCCGACAGGTACCGGCCTTCTCTGTGCAGGAGGTGTTTGGTCCCACGGGAGCTTCCGTGGATTCAGCCTGTCCTCTCTGCAGGGAGGGAACCGTCAAACCGGGAGACCGTCTGCTGAGCATCGACGGGATCCGTCTCCACGGCAGCACGCTGTCCGAGGCCCTCAGCATCCTGAAGCAGTGCGGGCAGGAAGCCACGCTGCTGATCGAGTACGACGTGTCAGTCATGGGTCAGTCCACTGCGCTCACAGAGCTCTGCAGGCCTCCATCAGCATCCTGAATGAAAACCAAAGCGGAAAGAAGCACATTTCAAGCATGGTGGAGGAGGGGGGATGATGTGGGCTTAACGCCTCTGATAATTAAAAAATTAGATAATAATGTTTATTTGATCAAAAACCTCACAGGACTTGTTTTCTCTCCTCAGACTCTGTAGCTACAGCATCCGGCCCTCTGCTGGTTGAGGTTGCCAAGGCAACCGGCTCCAGTCTGGGAGTGGCCCTTTCCACCTCCATGTTCTGCAACAAACAGGTCATCGTCATCGACAAAGTCAAACCCGCCAGCATCGCAGACAGGTACGACACACCTTTCCTGTAACTTCTTCATGTTCCTGTCTCTTTTAGACCTTCTGGAAGGTTCTCTCCGCTCTGATTGGTTCTAAACAAACACACACCTGTTCCACCTGTGATTGATATCTTAATATCCAGTTATTCTTCACAGGAGTTGGAAGGTGATGTAGTTAATGAAGGAGGAAACTTAACTCTTTGCTTGTGTTCCTGTGCCTGTGTGTGTGTGTGTGTGTGTGTGTGTGTGTGTGTGTCTGTGTGTNTGTGTGTGTGCGTTTGTGTAGATGTGGTGCTCTCCATGCAGGAGATCACATTTTATCTGTAGACGGCAAATCGATGGAGTTTTGTTCTCTGGCTGAAGCCACGCAGCTGCTCTCTGCTGCCTGTCAGACCGTCCGGCTGGAGATTCTACCCCAACACCAGGCCCGACCGGCCCTGAACGCACCGCAACATGGTACAAACATGCATGAGAAACAGACCTTGAACGCATCACAACATGGTACAAACAC
>CM074509.1:22395074-22410116 GCA_037389245.1 Oryzias sinensis | reverse complement strand
GAGGAAGGAAATGAAAAAGCATTTTGGTGGATTGCTTTTTCATTTTATTTTTGAGTCAAAAAATGCAGCTTCATTTTGAAAATTAAAAAGCATTTCTGGTTTTGACTTTGCTTTTTATTTATGCTACATAATCGCTTCCATACATGTAAAGCAATCTTTACAATGCTGCAACAAGTGCCAGTGAACACCTGAAAAGGTTTCATCTTCTCTTCCTTCATCTTGTCATCTAAATTGCTCTTTTGTCTTGAATCGATAAAACAGATTTCCCAGTTATGTGAGAGTAAAGGGTTGCTTTTTTTTGGGGAGAAGAAGCTGAAAGATTTGGTTGCGGGTCAGTCTGAACTCGTCTGCCGAGTCCTTTTCAGCGCTGAGCTGTAAATTATGTTCCGGCTCTGCTCACACAATAAAGACAGATCTACAACTGTGTGCTCTGAGAGAGCACCTCTAACCGGGTGGATGAATCGATCACACATCGTTTCACACGTTTTTGTATCAAAGGATTTTTTTCCCCCATTTACCTCCAAACAGGAACCAAAAGTTTCATCTTTTGTTACTCTTAGGGAACCCTAATTTCGAGACGCTCACAGCAGAAAAAAGTCCTTTAAGTTATTTCAGAAAATTCTGTCTTTTTCATGTGAGGGCATGCATCATTTAAAGAAAAGTTACCTTTTATTACACATGTATAACTAGTTTAAAACCAGGAAATGAATATTGAAGCATAAAGGACAACAGCTAGATCTGTTTTAAGCTTTCAGCGTATCCCTTCAGGGATTGCCACAGATAATTAGCTTTCACTGATTCACACAGGTGGTTTGGCAGAGATTTTTACGCCAGATGCCCTTCCTGACACAACCCTGTTTTTTATCCGGCTGGGGACCGGCACAGGGAACTCTGGCTTTGAGAATCCTCAAGCAAAATATCTCTGAGGGTGGGGGGCAGTTCACATCCTAACAGCAGCTCTGGGAGACTATTCTGACAACCTGCAAAGAAGTTCAAGCAGAAACTCTCCAAAGACCGACAAGTTCAATGGATGCAAGAATTGTGAAGCTGCTACAAAACGAGTGGTTCTATGTTCAGACGGAACTTGACCTATGAAGATGTTTTTCATTGGAATAGATTTGGATTTCAGTAAATATGACCTCCTAATGCAGCAAATTCAACAAATGACTATTTTCAGTTCTTTAGAATCTATAAAATCAGTGTTGGGTAAAATAATGTATCACTTTACTTTAGTTACTGGATCAAATAATAATACATGACTTGAGTCATTACCTATTTGAGAAAGTAATTTACTACTTGTCACTTTTGCTTTACTTTTCTTCCACTCATATGAACTCCAAAGGAAAAACCAATTGCACAAACAAGATCCTCTTGTCTCTCAATTAATTTGATTCTTAAAGAAATGACCTTTTGCAAAGTATGAACCTGGTTCTTGACACAACCTGGTGTGAAAAATGACAAAATTAAATATACAACACATACAACACATGTGGTTAGGGCTGCACAATATGTGGAAATCTCACGATATTAGGGATCAATATTGCAATGACGACATAACTTGCTGTATATGAACAAATAGCAAAACAACCAAAAACATCATTTCCATTTCACTGCCGTTTAATTTAAATAAGAGTCAACATACCTTAAATTATACTCCAAATGAAACTAGTCTAAATAGGAGGGGAGCATCTAACATATAAGGGCTTCATCCAATTGGTCAAATGTATAAATGGATTCGTTTGATTCGCTAAATACTTCAAGCTGTCATAAGATTGTCTTAGCACATTTAAAGTAACCATTTATTGCCGATTTCGCAAAATTTAGGATTTATTGTGCAGGCCTACATGTGGTCTATGGCACAGCTCAAAGTGAGATAATCATATGTATTCATACATATCAAATCTGAACTTTAGCCACTCTTCTGAAAACACAGAAATGCCTCCATGTTCCTTTTTTCTGACTTTAGGTATTCCATTACTATGAGTTCCACCTCTCTCTCTCTCTGTCTGCCATTAGACTCTGCCTAGAGTCTAAACTCTGTTACTGAAGTAATGACTAATTATGGAAGTAGTAATTACTAAAGTAATTAAATTACAGTAACTTGTTACTTTTTACTCCATTACCCCCAACACCGTACCAAATTTTGTGGAATTCTGTTGTGCGTCTTAATTTAAAATGGCTGTATTTGTAGGTTTTGAAAAAATACTGTTTTCTACTGTTATCTTTATTTGATTTGATTTGTTCAATAACATTTAATATACACTCTAATGCTTAGAGACTTCAAAAAATGATTTAGATATATATCATTTACATAATAATTTGGAGCGTGCTGTAATACTTTAAATCGGTAAGACAAAAACCAACGAGTACACAACCACATGACAGATCCTACTTTAGATGAAAAAAAGGTGAAACTGAAAGCAGATTCATTCTTAGTTAAAAAGTCTCAGCTGTCATTTAGAGCTGATGAAGCCTTTGGAAAGTAGGAGACTGCAGAAGTGAAGTCCAATTGTCTTCCATTTAGGTGCCCTTTAGATGATTGTTTACTCAATTTAGCCTTTCCACTCCATGCAGGGAGGAGCACTTCAGAGGGGGCCGACCGATAAGTCACTCTCAACAACAGAAACACTCACTAGTAAGGGAAAATGAGACGTGCTTGCTTCAGCTAACGTAACCCTTGTGCTGTCCTAGGCACTTTAACATTGGGAGTTGGGTCATCTAGACCAGTGTTTTTCAACCTTTTTTGAGCCACGGTACACTTTAACCTTAAAAAAAATCCTGCGGCACAGCAGCATCCAAAAATTAAAAAAAAAAAAAAAAAGGAGAAACTCAGTCTGTATTGATCTACAGCCCCTCCACAATCTCACATGCATTTTTGAGATAATGTTGCAGAAAAGCTGGAAACTGCAGCTGTTTTTCTAAAAGATGCAATAAAAGTTAAGTTAGAAGATTTAAAGACAGTTTGAAGTGTGTTCGTTGGTTTCAAGACGTTTAACAACAGATCTCCTTGTGCGCTGTCACTCTCACAACCCAATGCATCATGGGAGATGTAGTGCATAAAACGGCCGGAGATCGCTCTTCGGAGCCTCATTGTTTTGTTTACTTGTTCCACGGTCTGATACCGGATTCTGTGGAAAGCTACACCACTAAAGACGAGCTTTAGCTGGTATTTTTGTTAGAACTGAGCGACTTTACGAGCTAAATCGGGACAAGGAAGAGAAGATTTTAACCACTTCTGATTGGTCAGACTGATGACGTGTGATTAAGCCCCCCAAGAATGATTGGTGGAGACAGTTAAAGGGACGGGACTTTTCCAAAATACAGCCGAAGGTGCAGCTGGATCGCGGTGCCGTCATTCTTATCAAAATGTCTTTAATAAAATAAAATAAACGCAAAGAAAAAGTATTTTACAATCTTTTATATTCCTAACTCTTCAGTGTTTTATCAGGGCCTGTATGAATGAACAGAGCTGAAATCCTGGAGATGGGAAATGTTTTTAGATCAGTTAATGAGGGCAATTTCCCACAGCACACCTGACCATCTCCCACGGCACACCAGTGTGCCACGGCACACCAGTGTGCCGAGGCACACCAGTGTGCCACGGCACACCAGTGTGCCGAGGCACACCAGTGTGCCGTGGGAGATGGTCAGGTGTGCCGTGGGAAACACTGGTTGAAAAACACTGATCTAGACCCACTAGACAGTGCTCTGAACCTTTTTTCTTCAATGATTTGTGATCTTCACTGGTGTCCATGGATTACATGAAATCTTTCCACCTTTATCCACCTTCGTCATGGTAGGGTGGGGTCATTTAAGATAGCACAAGGGTTAAAGGAGTCTTTCGGAAAAGCTTTGATGAAGCCGGAAGGAATTCGTCACAAATTTCTTTAAAGTAAATTTGCTATTACAGCTCACAAAAATGAAATCAGGCATGACGATACAAGCGAACACAGCAACATTCAACCAGCTTTTCGTTCACTGGGGATAGCTAGCAGCACGGGCAAGCCCCACATGAAGATTAGCTATGCTCCTACCTTAGGGCCTTGTCCCCACCTGCCCTGTCTCCCAAATCTCATCTTATCACATATTTAACTGTTAAAATACACATCGAATATCAAAATATCAACTAGGACCCTTCAATACATAGCTAAGGTTGTAAATCTAGCTGAGCAAAAGGGGATAACAGGTGTGTAAACAAATGACAATTTATTCAAATCAAGGCAGGAACACTGTAGTTCCATTATGGCCCGACAACAACTATGCACAAAGTGGCGCCTTTTAGCCACACAAAACCCGATCCCCACTAGTTAGGCGTGAAGCTAAACCAGTTCTGACCATGATGTCGCAGTGAGGCAAAGTTTTTAACCCACTGAATCTAAAATGCTAACCAGCAAGTAACAGTCTGACTTCCTGCTTGAGGCACATTTAAGATGAACTGAAGAGGTTCCATTTGTTTTATTAAATGGGCCTCAAGCAGGAAGTCAAACCATAAGTTTGTAGTGGCTGGTTACAAGCTTACAGTCAATTTTGGAAAGATCTGGGTTTCAAACTGGGGCTAAAAAACTGTCCACTAATTGAACTCTACAAATCAGAGTGGAATCACCAAACACTGGTTTTTATACAGCAACATTTTTATTTCACTCCAATGAAAATGAGTTTTTTGGTGGTTTTCACATGTTTTTGTGGCATTTTACTGATGATAGAGGACATGTATGAAAACATCAGGCTCAAATGTGCATTTCTGAATACTTTCTTTTCAAATCATTGTAAATCAGGAGCAGACAAAAACTGCCGCCTGAAAAAGAACTTGTATAGTCTAAAGCAGCGGTTCTCAAACTTTTTCTCCTGTTCCCTTTGGAGAAGGATGAATGTTCCTCTGTTTGTGCTGTAAACCTCATCCATAGGGTGGGGATTTCAATGAACTGATCCTCCTCAGCAGAGTTCAAATCAGCAGCTGCTGCTGTGTTAAACGGATGTCTCAGCCAGTCGTATTGAGCATATATGAGAAAGAATCCTTGCAGGGAAGACATGTACAAAGTAAATAATTCTTTATACAAAGAATAAATCAATCAAATAAAGGATCATTCACTTTGTATGTTCTCAAACTGTGGGGCGTGAAGGCATTTCATCCATTATACATGCATTTCTCCATTCTTTACCGAATCTGATCGCAGTTGCAGAGAAAGGCAGGTGTAGGTCTCCATACTGCAAGCTTCTGTCACATGCAAGTGATGTCACAGCTAGCATCTGCTGGATAGCCCTTGAACCAAATGACGCTGCGTTCACTCGTGTGGGCTTACTTTTACTGTGTTGAAGACAAATGATTCACCCACGTTTTGTAAAATGTGCTTAACAAAAGTGCCAAAGGGGGCTTAAAACAGTCGGGCTTTAACACAACAAATCTTAAAAGTCACCTGAAAATCCATCATAGCGACGTGTGGAAAGAATACGAAGTCGACACCAGGGCTGTGGTTGGCGGCCCGTTCAGAGCAAAGAAAGGCAAAGCATGAAAAGGCCAATAAAACGTGTTTGTACAATCTTTAGTCCAGCCTCTTTGCAGGTAACAGTGCTGTAAATGTACTGGGTTACATAAGAGCGATACACTGCTACTTTGTATGATTTTCTTTCTCAAATATTCTAAACAAAAAGAAAATTGATTATCAGCATCGGACTCAAGAAGGAAGTTTCAGTTATTGGTATTGGCCATAAAAACTCATCTGCATCACTAATACGTTTGTCTGTTTTGGGGGTGGAACTAGTTTTTTGTTCCAACACAACAAGAAAAAGCTTTTTTTTTTGGTTATCTGTGCCAACAAACCATTTCTCTAGAAGTATTTGGGCAGTGACTAACCAATTTAGCTCAAGCATAAGAGCTTTTTTTATGTGCTCTGGAGGAGAACAAACACTGCAAGGACTCAGTGACTAAGCAGCCTTCAAAGGCTGACAGCACCAAGAGGGCCAGGGATATTTAGTAAAAAACAGATTCCGTCATTGACCTGGGTTCCTCCCTTCTGCTGGCTGCCTCTACAGGCTGCAGTGTTCCTTATCCCTGCCTTATGCAAACGCCAGGCCTAATCCCAAACGCTGAAGTCGGATCCTGACACCCTCCACCCTGCTGCTGATCTCATTTACGCCAACAACCATCTCACCACGGAGTCCCAACTTGTTTTTTTTTTTTTTGAGAGGTCACAGAGGGGAGGGGAGGAAAAGTGATGGCTAAGCCTCGGACTAATCGCGTTATTGCAGCCAGAGAGCGTGGACACGCGCACATCCCAGAGCGTGTTAACCTCCCGGCTCCAGCTGCCAGATTTTCAAGAGTCAACAGTTTTTGTCAAGGTTAGAGAGAAACCCATGCAGAACGGAAGGAGTAGGAGCAGAGCTGTCACAACGCGACAAAGCGCGAGGCTCTGCGCACATGTAGGAGCCGCTGTAATCTTGCAGGGTATTTGCAGGGATGAGCTGTGTTTTCATTAACACAGCCAATGACGGGACGGGCGGCGTCGGTGCAGAGGCCCCACAAAGCCCCAGAGACCGTCCTTGTTGTTCGGCTCAGGTTCAAAATATTAAATCAAAGCCCAGGGGAGGAGGGTTGCCACGGCAGGGGTAACACATTCCAAACACACATCCCCGCTCCACCTCACACCAACACCGGAGCCATCCATTTCAATTACAGAGGCGCACCATCCAGAGAGGAAGGTGAGGCGGCACATTGGGACAAAGTTGTGGTGAAAACACCCGGAGGATAAAACTGAAAACACTGGCTCTTCTGAGGTGCATACGGTGATGTTTGGAGCCTGGAACTCATAGCTAGCCAGCAGACAGGAAACTAATAGAAACGACCGAAGGGCGACATCGTTGCCCAAAAAGAATAGAATCAAAGAATGTTCCAGCAAGTCATTCAGCGGCCACAAAAACCACAGATGTGCAGCAGATGTTTAACCAAACTGCACGATATGAGGAAAACTTGCGATATGCGATATTAGTGATCAATATTGCGATAACGATAAATTTGCGGTAAATAAATAGAAAAATAAACAAAAACATCATTCCCATTTCATTGCAACAGTTTAAAAATTATTCTCCAAATGACCCTCATCGACATGGGGGACAAACATCTAACATAATAGGCCTCCATCTGATTGGTCAACAATGGGAAGTCCTCCATCTGATTGGTCAAAGCATAAAGGGATTTATTTGATTCGTTAAATGCTTCAAGCTGCTAGAAGATTGTTTTAACACATTTTGGATTTGCGATTTATTGCGATATTCGCGGTCTTTTGCGATATGCATATTGCAGAGCTGGATATTGCGATAACGATAAATTTGCGGTTTATTGTGCAGGCCTAAACACAATTATACACAAATTTTCACAGGGAATGCAAATCATTGTGTATTTGACATTTAAATCTTGTACACACAAGTGTAGTTACTGAGCTCTCTTTGTATTCCCATCATCTTTCACTTTACTTTGACCAGTCTTCTTGAATAACGTGAGCCTACTTTTTAGGGTGGGTGGGGGACCTTCACCGGTAGAATTAACCAAGAAATGAAAATGTAACTGGTGACTGTAGTTACACAACTGCAGTCAGTTTTCATTTACCACATTGTAAACCTGTTCATCTTTACAAACATAAATGATCTGTATTTTTTGCACTATAAGGTAGGCGTACATCAAATCCTGTAATTTTCAAAATAAAAAAAATAAATTTGACATATAATCTGGCCCACCTTATGAGTACAGGGCTCCAGACTAACTTTTTTCACTAGGAGCACAGTGGCCCCCAACTGAAAATTTTAGGGGCACAACCAGAAAATTTAGGGGCGCATACCGTAAAACAACATGCTAACCAAATCTACTAATTTCCACTGTTTTACGAATAAATACTTTAATAATAGATGCAGAAATTACACTGTGCTGTTTCTAATTCAGTGTCACATTTTATTCTTCACTTTTGAAAATACAACAACAGGTAAACTGACAGCACCATCGCTGAAATGACATTACAAATAGTAAAGAAAATGGATGGAAATTTATCTTTGTGACACCAAATAGGTGCAGCCAAGATGCACAATAAGCGTGTTTGAGATCACCCAGATGGACGCAACGCTGCGCAGATCACCTGGTGTGAGATATATTTTTTTTTGCTCCAACATCACCTGTCAATCAAAACAAAAATATCACGAGAAAGGGATGGGAGCAAGACCCCAACCAGAGCGAACGCAGCTGGAAATTTAGTACAGTACTGAACTGCCTGATAGCCGCCCTACAGACTACAAAACAATGCATTATGGGACATGTGTCCTGACGGTTTTTGTAGTTTAGTGATCAATCAAAATAATTTAATATGCCAACTGATTTAAAAAGGCTACATACATTACAAAACATTAAAATAATTATAAAAGATATAATATCAGAAATCACAGATCATACTAAGGGGAAGAGGCATATTAAAAGTAAATTGAATATTAAGGACTACAACTTCCTGTTCTCCTTAAGTCTCGCTGCAGCTTCGCCTTCACCCCCCCCCACCCACCCCCCCGTCCCAGGCGCGGCGCTGGTTCATCTTATCGTTGCATTTTCCCCATGTGTTTTAAATGTGTCTAAGACGAAATCGTGTTGTTGCTCGCACGTGTTTAATGTTACAGCCCCGTTAGCTGTCACGCATGTAGGTGTGGGACATTTATGCTCCTCAGCTGACCCGACTCCCGCGGGAGCGGTGTGCTGCCGTTACAGCCGTGCATGAGAGCCGTGGTTTGCTTCGCGAGTTTGAGACCCCTGCTGTACACTCTGGCACTAGCTGCAGGTCGGAAGAATGAATCAATAGTTCGCTTACTCATAGCTCAAACGCGCGCACATATCAGGTTGTGATGATATGTCTCCGTTTCCTCCCCAGAGATGCTTACGCGCGCTCGATTATCTCTAGGCCCCGCCCCTCCACGCATTTAGCCACTTAACTTAGTGACTTTTCCCTATTCTTCTCACACGCAGTGAGAAGTGTGTGTGTTTGCGTGCTTGTGCGCTCGCGTCTCATTGATTATTTCATTGATCATTGACGTGCCCCTTCCATGTTTAATGTATAAAAAATACGGAGGGTGGGGGAGGCAAATTTACTGGTCGCACATGTGCGACTGGATGTAAAATTCAGTCGCACACTCTCAAATTTTGGTCGCAGTCTGGAGCCCTGGAGTAAATTGTGTTTTTTCACTTGGAACTGATTTTTGTGAAACACAGCACTCAGAAATCTGTCCAAAGGTTTTACTGTGGTAAACTACAAAGTCACAACTCTTGATGGATTGTTAAAGTGTTATGGTTACTATAGTCCCTCAGCCTGGCAGAGTGATACATACCATCGTCAATAAAGTTACTGTCAATAAAGTTTGTCTTATCTGTTGTTTTCCTCTTTCTGTAAAGGCTGATTATTGCAAATAATAGAAAGGAACAATATTACCAGCATCATTCAAAAAAGAAACTTCCCATGAACCCCTCTGCCCAATCGCCTGCTCCCTCTTAGCCTTAGCCACTCTAGGGGGAGTGTAGTCATGCCATGTGCGATTGTTATAATTGCAAAATTTATCTTTAAACTCATCATTATTAACGTCATTATCATCATTTGCAGTAATTGCATCAATAACCTCAATTTAAAAAAAAACGGAAAGATCTGTAACAACGAAACCTTCAGTTAAGTTCTGGTTGGTTCTGCTCCAACCCTACTATCTTTTACAGTGTTTTCCTGACATCTTTAAACTCAAAGTTCCCAAAGATTTGAGTTTTTACATCAGCGAAGCACAGACAAAAGACAAACTTTTTGCTCAGAGATAAAAAGAAGTGAGAATCTGTAGAAAAACACAAAAATATGTTTTGGTCTTTCCACTGTACACAAGAACAGACAGAGGAGATAGAAGAACTAGCATCACTTCAGGCAGCAAGATAAAGGAGAGAGCAGAAATAAATCTTAGCAAAGCCATGCGGAGACCTGACATGGCACAGAGACTGGCACAGGAGAGAGCCAGCAAAACAAAAGAATCCGTCACTAGAACCTGGCAGCGTGCGAGCTGAAGGCTGCCATTCACACCGCCGTCTTTCAAAGCACTGCCTCCAGGTCAGACCTGATAACCTTCTGCAAAGCCAACACGTCCCAGGAGACATTGCTGGTCCTCTGCCTTTAGACAGCCTTTGGCAGGAGGTCTGGACTACATTTAGGGATGGTGTCAAATGTAATGTCATGTAAATAAATGAACAAAACATTTCCTTTATTTTTGTGTCAAACCTGTGTAACCCACTTACTGTTCCTTTAAATTATTTTACCTGGCCCCACATGTAGAATCCTATTGAGTCTTAGACACATCCTTCCCACCAGGTCTTTAAAAGAACACAGCAAAGCTCTGAAAGACGAGCGTGTGTGGGAGCTCACAGAGAAAATTCCCGTTGCTATAGGCAGGCTTTGGACTTTAATTTGCCATAGACATTATGCAATTGTTTTTTTTTTAATTCTTTCTTCCAGTATACATTCACTGATCACCCGCCATGCTTCAACACTGAGCCGTCTGGGTTAACCGTGAATCGAACTGGTGAGTGACATTTGTTTGAGTCAGCGGTGCTTGCACGTAGTAACCACTTTAAAATCTATTGCATATACACACATACACACATGTTTACCGTAATTTCCGGACTATAGAGCACACCTGATTATACGTGGCACCCATAACGTTTTTAAAGGATAAACTATTTTGGACATACATGAGCCGCGCCTGTCTATAAGCCATGTGCCCACATTGCCAGCTCTCACTCACTCTTGCACTGCTCTGGCTCCTTCCTCTTACACACTCAGCGCGCTGACACACACACTCATTCTACAACACATGTATAGTTAGTTCATTAGTTAGATAGTTAGTAGTTAGTGTAATCAAAATCCCACACCATCACAGCTCTATTCCTAACAGTGCCTGTGACGCGGCAGTAACACTGCAGCAATATGGTAGTAACAGCACCAACAGGGCTGGTTAAAAAAAAACATACCAGTAAAAGTCACTGAGAGCAGCAGTAACTTATAGGTCCTGTGCACTGAAACCATGGAAGTCTTCCTCCTCTGTGTTGGATTGCAATAGCGTCAGATATTCTTCACCACACTCTCTCAGTCTCTCCTTCTTTGTAGCTGTCAGTGTCACTCTCGTCCTGAGACAAATTCACTCCTGAGCTTGCGCTGTCCTTTCTATCACGCAGCAGACCGGCTTTTCCAAACCCGTTGGTGATGGTAGATTGTTTCACACTGCTTTTAATGATTGCGTTTAACTTGAAAGCTGCGTCTATGCATTTCTTCCAGCTTTTTCCATGATGAGGGTCTGTTCGTGCTATTTATTCACAAAGCAGGGAATTTACATTAAACTTGCGTCTTCCTTACACATATACCGTATCCCCCCTGTCTCACTCTAACCCTTTCTGCTCGAGCGCCCCTAGCGGCCGTTAGAAAAAATGTATAAAAAAAGAAAAAAATCCATAAATAAGCCCCATTATTGAATAAACCGCAGGGCTGAAACCGTGTGACAAAAGTAACGGCTTATAATCCGGAAATTACTGTAAATATGATTGATAAAAGGGCTAAAAAAATATTTATCCTTTGAGAACTACCTCTCAGAAGACATTTGTTTTGAGAAAAATTTTGATCATGTACACGAAGATTAATTCTGAAAAATATTCTGATGAATTTGATTGTCATTTGAATATCAATGAGTTTTGTTGATGAATATTTAAAGATGATATTGTTTTAGTAATGGAATGTGAATGTCTCTTTAGATATATTTGACACAATTAGTCCTGCACAATATATCGCAAATTTATCATTATTGCGATATCAAGCTGTACAATACGCATATCACAAAAGATGGCGAAAATTGCACTAAATGGTAACCTTACATGTGATAAAATGTGACAATCTTATGGCAGCTTGAATTATTTAACCAGTCAAATAAATCCATTTATGCATTTGGCCTTCACGTTGTTGACCAATCGGATGAAGCCCTTTTATGTTAGATGCTCGCCTCCTATGTGGACGACGGCCATTTGGAGTAGGATCTAAGGTATGTTAACTGTTATTTAAATTAAACTATTGCAGTGAAATGGAAATTATGTTTTTGGTTGTTTTGCTTTTTGTTCATATACGGCACGTTATATCGTCATCGCAATGTTGATCACTAATATCACATATCACAGGTTTTCCTCATATCGTGCAGCTCTAGAAACAGGTTTTCAAGGTTTACACAAGCCAGGTTTCATCTCGCTTTTCCCGGCTGGGGATTCTGCATACCCCCACACAGGGATGATGTGCTATTGGCGCGGAAGGTCTAACCCCACCAAACACCCACAAAACATGAAAGTCAAAGCTCATACAGACACTTGCCATTCTGTGGATGAACTCATCATCAAAAAGAACAGAACAAACGACTCTTCTGTACCTGATTAGATATATTTGTATATATGTACATGTCACCCAATATGTCTCTGCTGTAAATATATCTTCACAATGCGTTTCTGGTGTATCGTGATTCATAAACATCTCATATCTCCTCTGAAGCGTTCAAGCTCAAAGTACTTTTCACATGTAGTGGATCAAAAGTGCTACACCTGCTTTTTATAATCTGGGTTTGCCTTGCAACACTTTATAGTAGTGAAGTGCTGATTCTGTCGCAGAGAAAAGCAGCTCTGCGCCATTATGCAACACTTTACATTACTAATGTAATATTTGTAGTATATCGGGGCAAAGCCGCTGATTGATGATGACCGTTTAAACCTTTGAAGATTCACAGTATGTCAAGTATGCCTTATTTAGGTGGACATCTTTTGCACAAATGCTGATGGACCCCCTGAGGACGAGGGGGCGGTCCCCCCTAAGCTCTCGTGTGCATGTACACAAACTCTGCCTATAAAAGCTACTTTTATCATTACTAAAAAATATTGATACCAGTTTGAGAACTGAACTTGAAGCTGCAGCAGCATTTGTTTGGAAAGTCTGGTTTCCTGACAGGATCACTGTGGGTCGGCTCCCAGCAGTCAGCCTGTTTTTCAGCATTTCTGCTCCACGCCTCATTAAAGTCGCATGGGTGCAGGTTGTGCCTGCTGCCAAACTGCGCAGATATAACAGGATCAGACCTCCTCTGAATCCAAAACAAAGATGTACCTGTTCTGGTGGGCGAGTCGAGATCAGCTGAGCGGCGGATTAAAAGACGTCGAGGAAAATGAAGAGAGATGAGCGCCAACAACATCTCTGGGGCGTTTTGGGCGGAAAAATCTTTGTAGATGTGCGTAAATGCGCATTTCGGGCTTGCACATTCCAAACTCTCGCATTCATAAGTCACAATGCAAAATTTTCGGGCTCTACGTACAAATTACATGGTGATTGTGCACACATCGAAAGTTGATCGGGGACTTGGATTTGGCAGTCTGGTTTCAAAACACAAGATGGTCCGGTTGTGTCCGGTTGGAATTCTATGACACAAAGTTTGCACCACTTCAACATTTCGTTGAACACATCAAGCCTCCACTGACTCAGTCCCAGTACATGCGCTAATATCGCTAATATGCAGAGTCTGTGCTGCCAGCTCCACCTTCAGGCTAACAGGCTGCACGGACCTAACGGTGATCGGCAAATTGTTTTACAAGCACAATATGCACATCCACGTATGAAAAAGTTTGGATGTTGTTTCTTTTTGCGGGCGAGACGGAGCCAAGGCCGACTCTAGGTTGACGTCATGAAATGGACGCCACCCACATGTATAAAAATTTGTTTTTTTTAATGAAATATTTGTTTATTCTGAAAGGCTTAAGGATACCATGATCTAGACCTTTTAACACCGGACACGTAGGCAGCAACCCCCAAATAACTCTCCCTCACTGAAATACTGAGAATCTTCCACCGTTTATCCAATCTACATAAATCAGCCGATTCTGAGATAAAAAAAGCTGCTTTGCAAAAAGGCGCAAAGCCACTTTTCTCCACGACAGGATCAGCTGATTAATGTTGATTGCCCAAACCCAAAGCCACTGTAGCGCGTTGCACGTCAGCTACAGTGGCGTTTCGCTGCGTTTCTCCGTAGAGCATTGTCGATCAATCTCATGTCTCATATAACACGAGGTGTTCAGTTTGCCAAATTTACTTTAATCTTTGATCGCAATCAAATCTTTGTTTTCATTCCATAATACTAGACTAGTTTTTCTATGAAGGTTTGAACTCTTAAACAAGAGAGAAAAGTGTGAAAATGCTCATGTCTGTCTTAGGAAAGCGGAAAGGAGATCCTAAAACATCTGAAACCCTACATCTATTGGAGGTTATTTTTAGAATGTAATCCCTACGATAAACAAAGGATTTCATCAAGCCTCGCGATATTAACACCAACTGTGGTGATGGCTTCAGAAGGGAGGAAGTGGCTTGTGAGCATAAAAGTAACAAGCCGCATGTAGAACCTTAAAGTGTGGGTGACATGGTCAATTTTAATAAGCCAAAATATAGTAAATAGTCTCTATTTCATGTTGCGATTGTTTTTAATATTTTTCGAAAAAGAATAAATAGCGAAAAACGCAATATAAACAACGAGGACGGCCGCCGGCTTCACGCATTCCGCCGAATTCTCGCCCCCCTGTTTGTGACGTAACGAAAGGAAGACAAGGCAGACAACATGTCTAGCACCGATAGCGAAGCACAGAGTGATGCTACCGTCTCTATTAGCGATTTATCATCAGATGAACAGAAAGATGAAGAGGAAAGTTGCGGAGATTATCATGATGATGAGTCACTTTTGCAACCGTATCGATTCGAACCCTTTTGCGAAAGTGAGGAGGATATAGTATAGCAGAAAGTAGTAGGTCTAGTGATGCCGATGACGATAGCCAGCATGAAGATTCGGCTAGACTCCAGTAAGTTTAAAAAATGTATAAAATTAAATTACTCCACTTACCCTAAAATATACTCAAAATGTCCCCTTTTGGCCTAATCTAAACAAAGGTAAACACTGGTTTTCAACCCAATTTACAAAATAAATGTCACAAAATAA
>CM074509.1:22370217-22393534 GCA_037389245.1 Oryzias sinensis | reverse complement strand
TCAGATCAGCAGGATTCTGCTGGTTTTCTCCAATTTCCATCAAGTCATTCTTCAGATTGACTCGTTCATTTTCAGCCTCGGTTTCTCTCCTCGTGGATCAACTCTTTGTATTCAGAGAACAATATTGATCAGTAGAACATCAATGTTGAACTGAGACTGTTGAAGAATGAAATTCTAAGTAACAGATTGATTAAACTGCAATGGAAGTCTAGATGTCATTTATGGACAAATAGAATGTGAAGTTCAGCTTTAAACAGGGTTCATACGGTCATGAAAACCTGGAAAAGTTCTGAAAATGTAATTTCTAGATCCTTGAAAAGTTTATGAACAAATAAATCTTCTGTAAAGTTTTGGGAAAGTCATGAAATGTTCATATTTTGGATGCTAAATCAAATAAATAAAGTAGTTCAACATGAGATTTGAAGTGAAATTGTGGCAGGTGTTCAACCTGGAACTATCAGTGATGAGAGTTTCTGTTGGCGTAAAGCAGGTGGAACGTTCAGCAGTTCAGCGCGTGACGCTTTCTACTTGCTGTTCATGGATTGTGGAAAGCTCCAAAATGCCAATCAAATGGAGCTTTAACAACAAGTGGCTTTTCAAGAAGAACCGTGAACCGTTTATTTTATTTGAGACTCAATCCAGATGAAAATATGGGAACAAAGCAGCAAAGTCTGTGGGTGACCTGCTGGACGCTCACGTTGAGGGTGTGGTCAACTTTGTCAGACTTGGAGAAATCAGCCACACTATGAAACCAAAGTCAGACATTTCCACCAAGAAAATCTAGCAAACCAGAGAAAACTGGAACTTTTCTCCTGATTTATAAGATACTTCAATGCAGTAGCCAGATGTTTTCCACGAGCAGAAGTGATGGACATCCTCCAAAAACTCCCAGACCTTCTGCTCTCTCTCCCATCCACCATCACCTGGATTATTGTCCACGTTGGGACTAATGACACCACACTGCAGCAGTCAGAGGTAACAATACCGGATTTTCTGGACCTCTCTCTTTTTAAAAGCATTGGGAAAACTGTCTTGATTTCTGGACCCATCCCAACACTCTCTCCAGGATCCACTAGATCCAGCAGGATCCTCTCCTTGAACACCTGGCTGCTGTCTGCCTCTTATAAGTTCAGGTTTGGTTTGATTGACAATTTTAAATGTTTTGGAACCGCCCCTCTTTTTATCGACCCGACGGTGTTCACCCCAGTCCCCTCAGAAACAACATTTTAACTGCTAATATCCAACACACTGCATTGTTTGAAAGAGGACTGACTGTTAACTTTCAATACCCAGAGCCAATATCTGCAGCACTACAACCAAACTCTGTCCCCTCATTCAAACCCCCCAGCCAGATAATCCACAAACCATCACCACCATGTCACCTTCACCATACCCTCTGTTATATTCACACGACCTGTTTCCCCTCAGAAACATAACAGGAACTCTAATAATCTTAAAACATGCACATCCAGAACTCATCCAGTCACCACCAACCCAGTCACAGCAATAAATCAATCAAACTGAATTTATTAAACGTTCAATCACTTTTAAACAAATCATTTCTTATTCATGTTTTTATTTCTTAATGGTCTGTTTTTAACAGAGACTTTGAACTCTGGTCCACCAATCTCTCTTTAAGAGCCAACCCCCCCCCCTTTTAACATCACAAATAAGGACAGGAAACAAGGCAGGGGTGGTGGGACTGCTGCCATTTTATCTGCAAGCATTGGCTTTAAAGACACCATGTTCATGTTGTGTTTGATCGTGTACAGACCTCCTAAATATAATTCAGCTTTGATTTCTGATTTCTCTGAACTGCTTTCTTTAGTATACATGGATTTAGTTAAATAATGGTTCTAGGTGATTTTAATTTACGCATTGATGACCATTCAGGAGTTCATGTCCGTGATTTTATGAACATTTTAACAGTTATAGATTTTGTTCAACATGTGAAGGTTCCCACCCACAACAGAGGTCACACTCTGGATCTCATTATTACTCACAGCCTGAAGGCCTCAGTGACTTCTGTTGTGGATGTGTCCGTTTCTGATCATTCTTGTGTTTTTTTAAAGTACACGACTGCATGATTGAGAAGCTCCCTGAGAGAATCATTAGAAGGCGCCGTCTACACCCTGAAGTGGCTACAAACTTTATCTCACACTTGGAAAATCAGCAACCAACTCTTCATATCCATCTATGGACTCATGGATTCAGCATTTTAGTAAGAAACTCACAGCAATTCTGCCCCATTAAAACTACAAACAGTTAAGGAGAAAGCTCCACCTCCTTGGAGAACGGAAGATATTAGGAAACTTAAAAGAATGACAAGAAGGGCAGAACGGCATTGGCAGAAAACAAAATCACCATACATCACCAAATTTTTAAAAACACTAATACATTACAATAACTCCATTAAGAAGGCAAGGCAAGACTACTTTTCAAAATTCATAGCAGAGAACCAGTCAAAGCCAAAAATCCTCTTTGCCACAATTGATAAAATAATCAATTCCACCTCTGGCCCACCATCCACCTTTGACAGTAAAACCTGTGAGGAGTTTGCAGTCCACTTCACCACTAAGGCCGGCTTTCCCCTGCAGGTCTTGATGCTCATATCCGATTTTCTGACTATATCCGAATTTTTTTGACGACCCGCTTACATCATCTTTTAAAAGTGACCCGTATCTGATGTTTGCATTTACACTATACAATGCTGAAACTATCAAAAGTAAACGTTCTGAGGACTACGTAGCAGCATTTCTGCCCTCCGCGGACCTTTTTCTGACTTTTGCGATTGTGGTTGTCATGGAGGCAACGCAGCGACGGAAGGAGGCGTGGCCTTGGGCGCTCCTGAGGGGATGCATGGGGGAGTAAAAATGAGGGCTGCTCAGCCGTCTTATGTGCTTTCTCTGAGTTTTGAATGAGGAAGTGTTTGCAGACGTGCTGTACTAACAGTTTGATCCAAGTGTTGAACCTTTCCTGCGCGATGACTTCTCTTTTCCGACCGTAGTCAGAAACGCACGGGAGATTTCCTCGGGGTTCACTTTTCCGTTCTGAACCCTCAGCCTCACCCAAAGACTCCAAAACTTTTGGGGGAGACATCTTATTTTTAATTTACGGTTCTCCGACAGTCCCCTGCTCCGCGCTCACAGGACAGAGGGGGGCTCTCTCCTTACACACACACAAACACACGCAAGCACGCGTGCGCACGCTCACACACACACATGGTCCCCATCACACACGCCCCCCAAAGAAATAAACGGCTTCTAGCCTGCTGTTCCATAGCAACGGTGTCCCGCTTCATTAGTTACCGTTTGCGTCCGGACCGGACATAACAGCGGTTTCCAACTACGGTCTGAAGCCTGAGGCTGAAAGGTAACACGCTGAAAGCAAAATCAGCGCACAAAAAGCATCTTAATAAGTCATGTGATCTCAGTTGGTGGTGCCCTGAATTGATGTCACTGAGGTAGGACTCGCATTTACTGGGGAATATCCGATCAGTCTGCTTACATGGCACACGCTAATGCACGTATCCGATTTGTTTCCGATTTATTTCCACATATGAGAGAGGCCTGTATCCGATCTGAGAAAGACGGAATCCACGCGCTTTTGTCCTGCTTACACGTTCACCAATCATATCTGATCTGTGCCACATGAGAGGAAAAAATCGGAATTGGGTCACTTGAACCACGCAGTGTAAAGGCGGCCTAAGATAGATGACATTAGATCATCTATCCTACAGGGGAGGGATCAACGACCCCCCGTTGACCTTTCTACTGTACGTCCTCCTATCAGTGAGAAAACGCTGGACAGTTTTGTCTTGATTGATGCTGCAGCACTCAGAGAAGTGATGTCCCAAATGAAAACAAAAATGTGTTCTCTTGATCCCAACCCCACCTCACTTTTTCAGTCAGTTTTCACATCGTGTGAGGAGGAATTACTAAATATTTTGAACTGCTCTCTTCAGACTGGAGTCTTCCCTGCAACCCTAAAGACTGCTTTAGTGAGACCCATTCTGAAGAAGAATGGTTTAGATGTGTCCTATTTAAATAACTACTGGCCAGTATCCAACCTGTCATTTTTAAGTAACACTTTAGAAAAACTTGTTTTTACTCAACTGAATGATTTTATTAATTTATTTATTTATTTATTTATTCGGAGCCCCATTAGCTTCCACAAAGTGGTCGCTAGTCTTCCTGGGGTCCATACGCAAAAAATACATACATTTTACCAATTTCACAAAAACCAAAACTGATTTCACAAAATACAGTGACCAATTCATCTTATTTACCTTAAAAGCTTCACATGATAAAATAAGTTAAAACAATTTCATTTTTGTACCAGCATATCAAAACACAGAGCAACATAACATTAACAATAATACATTTCATAACAGCAAATCAATCAAATTGTTAGTTATTGTAAGTAGTCCATGTATCTTAGTTTTAAAATCTTTTTGAAATGATATTTGTTACTAATAAGCCTTGTCCTTACAGACACTTGATTCCATGCATCAGAAGATCTAAACAGCACTGTTCTTCTCATATAGTTAGATCTTGAAAAAGGAACAATCAAATCACCAGAGCTGACCTGACGAGTTTGATATTGGTGACAATACCCACTGTATAAGACTTTGTTTACCAAATATTGTGGACATTTTTTAAAAATGACGTTGTGCATTAAGCATTGAAGACTGAGTTGTACTTTGTCTTTTACCATCAACCAACCTAAAATGGTGTGCATGTCATTCACATTGGTCCAATAAGAGCAACCAAGAGCCACCCTGGCAGCTCGATTTTGGGCAAGTTGTAATTTTTTTAGATGCCCCTGTGTCGCACTAGACCAGGGGTCGGCAACCCATGGTTTCGGAGCCAAGTGTGGCTCTTTCATCCATCTGTTGTGGCTCCCTGTGACTTTGGAAAATAATGAGGATTTTATAATAATTAAATTTTATTTTAGTTTTTCATTTTTCATGGCATTTCAAATGCGCTCATGGCTCCGTACGAAGCGCGAGCCACGTAAAAAACAGCTTCGTAATGAGCTCGTATTTATCGGGCGAGACCTGCAGAGCTGATAGCAGGGAGAGGCACGCGGGGCGGCTTCAATAAACACTCCGATGTTCTGCCGGGAACTTGACGTACCGCGGGGCAGAGACTGATGACAGACTGAGAGTTCGCTCCAGCGTTGCCAGATAGAGTCACAGATTTCCAGCCGAAAAGTCATCTGTTTTTGGCCAGACCCAGCCAAAAACCGCCCAACACAGCTTTTGTTGATGTTTTTTTTTCATACTGGACTGATAAAATAAAAGATTTTTCTAAATAAAAGATAGTTCAGAATAATAATAAAATGTGTACACTATTGAATATTTCTTCAGCGGGCCGCCTTCTTCCATTCATTTGCTTAACCCGCTTTATCCCCGCTATAACCTGCGTCCGGCTCTTTCATCCTTGTGCGGCGCTGGAGCGCCCGACTATCGTATTTTGCGCTCTCTGTGTCGGACACACCGGGAGCGCGGGGGAAACAAATCTCAGCTGCAGAGGATGTGAACAGGTAGAGAGGAAAAGCAGGTGGAGAGGCGGAGGAGAGGCTTTGGCTTCAAACTCTCAGAGAGATGCAAACACGGGCGTCAGATTCGGACGCAGCTTTCACTCCGGGAGTTGAAGCAGAGACTCTGGGATTTATGAACTCAAACATGGAAACATGATTACCAAGTAGATCTCTTCAAAATAATAAACCTGATCTCTCCACATTCTCAGTGTCTACCATGCATTGATAAACACATCGGTCCATGCAGCGATCAGACCAGAACCAGTAGCTCCTCCCACACGCGGCCGCGGTATCATCCTTTAAAGAACATAATGTGCATTTGCAGCGACGTATGCTTCAGACGATGTCCGATTGGCCAATCTACATGTCAATCAAGTCCCGTACTTCTCAGTGAGGATTTTGATTGGCTAGTGGATTTTAAATAAGTACTTTTTTTTTTATCTTTTCTGGCCCGCGATCTACACTCATGTCATTGAAGATCGACCGGTCGATCGCGATCGACGTAATGAGCACCTTTGAATAATATATACATGCATAATATATATAATGATGTCAAAACGGGTTGTGGCTCCGGGTGTTTTCTTTTTTATTAGGGGCGGTCCCAAATGGCTCTTGGAGTAAAAAAGGTTGCCGACCCCTGCACTAGACCAAATGACTGGGCAATACTCCAGATGTGACAAAACTAAAGACTGTACAACTGTCCTCATGACTGAAGGTGGGCAATATTGCACACACCTCCGAGCCAGGGCGATTCCTCTGCCCATCTTGGATACTATATGATTAATCTGATCTGTCCAAGAGAGCTGATCATCTAATTTGATACCCAGAAGCTTGGTTTTAGTCACTTGCTCAACTAAACTATTGTCAATCCTCAAATTCAGGTAACATGGTGCATTCAATAAATATTTTGTACGGAAAACGATGCATTTTGTTTTAGATGTATTAAGAACCAATTTATTCAACTTAACCCAATTGGTAACTAAATTAAGTTGATTCTGTAGCGCTGTATTCAGCTCTGGGACAGTAGCAGATGCACAAAATACAGTTGCATCATCTGCATATAACACCACTTCTGCATTTCTCATCTCCTGGGACATATCATTTACAAACACTGAAAATAAAAGTGGACCCAGACAACTACCTTGTGGAACACCACATGACATAAACTTTGTTTCAGACAAGCTACCATTGAAGAGGACTTTCTGTGTTCTGCCATTAAGATAATTTCTTATCAGTGAAAGAGACAACTGTGAAAATCCATAACATTTGAGCTTTGCCAACAGAATATCATGGTCGATTACATCAAAAGCAGCTGTGAAATCTAAAAGCACCGCACCCACATATTTTTTATCATCCAAATGTGTTAACCACTGGTCTACCATATGTACTAATGCCGTATTGGTTGAATGACCTGGTCTGTAGGCATGCTGTGCACTAGTAAACAGATCATTTGAGATAAAGTAGTGTAGCATTTGATTAAATATTAACCTTTCAAAAATTTTACTCAACACAGGGAGAACATGAACTGGTCTGCAGTTTGAAGCAGTAAACTCTGACTTTTCATCCTTAATTAGAGGTATAATTTTTGATTGTTTCCATTGGTCAGGAAACACTCCACTGATCAGTGCTCTATTGAAAATATGACATATTGGTTTGTCCAAAATATTTGCAACTATTTTAAGGATTCTACCATCAATGTAATCAATCCCTGGTGTTTTATCATCAGGTAATGAGAGAAGCAAATCTTGAACATTATCCTCACTAACAGTGTCGAACACCAAGGAACAAGCTTTATTTTCCATTGTCAATTGAATATTTTGACAAGGAGAGCTTATATCCTGCACTACCATAGAGGATCTCAGCTTTTCAACTTTGTTAATGAAAAAGTCATTCAAATGATTGGCAATATCAAATGGTTTACTGACAATAATCCCACCAATTTCCATATTCAAATTAAAAGTCTTTGTTTTTTTGCACATCAGTTCTTGTAACACTTTCCACAATCTTTTACTGTCATTCATGGAACCACAAATTTTTTGTCCAAAATATTCTCTCTTTTTCAAAAAGTTTAATTTTGTAACTTTATTCCTTAATATGCGATAGTTTGTATAATCCTCTACATGTTTAGAGTTGGAAGCCACCTTTTTTGCGTTGTCTCTCCGCTTCATGAGTGATAATAATTCCTCATCTAACCATGGAGCACTATTACTTTTTACTGTTCTTTTACGAAGTGGAGCATGTTTCTCAACAATCTTTCCGAAAGTTTCCATAAAAGTGTTTAAAGAAGCATTTACATCAATTTCCTGCACAACTGTAGACCAATTCGAACTTTTGATATCATCAATAAATAGATTGGGATTAAAATGTTTATAGGATCTGCGATACATGATTCTTCCACCGGATTTAGGCATTTTTGTTTGCTTTGTAATGGCTATCAAATTATGATCAGAACACCCTACTCCAATAGAAACTGCCTGGGAGCATAAATCAGGAACGTTAGTGTAAATGTGACCTATACAGGTTGATTTAGATGAATTATCCATAGCAATTCTAGTTGGTTGTGTCATGACCTGTTTAAGATTACATGTATTAGCCATTGTAATGATCTTTTCAAACAAAAAACTTTTTTTTGAAAACCAGTCTATATTAAAGTCCCCAAGAAGAAACATTTCCCCACATTTATTTGAGACCATTTCCATATTTTCACATATTTTTTGTAAGTATTCTGCATTGGAGCTAGGTGGTCTGTAACAACAACCAACCAGTGTTGGTTTACTAAATGGAAGATTAATTTGCAACCATATTACTTCGATGTCTCTGCTCATTAACTCTGATTTTAGGGTAGCAACAATATTCTCCTTTACATAGAATGCTACTCCTCCACCATTTTGATTCCTATCTCTTCTGTATAATCTGTACCCATCAACATTTAGCATTGAGTTTTCAAAAGTACTATCTAGGTGTGTTTCAGATAAGGCTAAGACATGAATATTTTCAGTCAAACATATTTGTGTGATTTCATTAATCTTGTTTCTCAAGCTACATATATTTAAGTGTGCTAAAACTATACCTGTTTTGTGGCCCATTTGCAACTAAACAGAACATATTTGCATTAATACAAAACTTTAAACATACATTACAATACACAGTTTTCATGATTATTTGATCCGATTATGGCCTCTGTCCATTTGCAGGCCAGATAACAAGTTTGTCATACCTTAACTCAGCTCTTTCCCCTTTTACTCTGGCTGCTTTCAGCTGGGGCAGCAATTCCCTTCTCCTCTGCTGCACCACATCTGAAAAGTCTTCATTAACATATATACTTGTTCCCTTTAACTTTTTGGTTGAGGAAAGGATTTGCTGGCGGTCTTTGAACCTGAGAAGCTTGACAATAATCTTTCTGGGCCTTCGTCCTTCTTGAAACTTTCCCAGTCGATGTGCCTTCTCAATTTCAATGTTTGAGCCATCTAGACCCAATTTCTCAGATAGCATTTGTTGGATCTTGATTTCTAATCCACCAGTGGTTTCTTCTTTTTCCTCTGCAATCCCATCAATTAAAAGATTAGATCTCCTTGACTGGTTTTCAAGATAGTCCAACTTATGAAACAAGTCCTCCATTTCCTTCTTGAACTTTGCAATGTCATTTTCAATCACTTTGATTTTTTGATCAGTACCTTTATATGTAGATGTCACCTCTTCCACGATGCCCTGGGTGAATTGTAGGCTTGTTTTCAGTTCATGGACTTCTTTGATAACACCATCCAACCTTTTTGTATTTCCATCCATGATGATCTGAATAAAACTCTTGAAGTTTTCTTGTTGCTGTTGTAGCATTTCTTTGTAGAATTCCTTTTGCTGATCCATTAAATGGCTCAGTGTACTCATGGTCACAATAGCATCCTCATCAAGCAATGTTTTACTTGATTTAGGAGGCATTATTTGTCACTCACTCTTACCAAGATGTACCAAGGAAATATTAAAGTGAGGATTGTTGTTTAGGCCTTGAGGCCTTGAGGCCTAGAAGCCTCCAGCCCCAACGTGATCAATTGCAAATGTTAAAGTTCCATACAACCTCAATATTGTTAAAATCTCCAAAACTCAGTCCAACCACTGATGTCAACCGAGTATCAGCTTTATGTACTGATCTCAAAAAGGATTACGTTAATGAAAATGACATTTTAGATGGTCTTAGATCTCATCACTCAACAGAGATGGCACTTTTCAGGGTCTTAAATGATCTCAGGTCCAATGCTGACATGAAGAAAGTTTCTGTTTTAGTCTGACTGGACCTGAGATCAGCCTTTGACACAGTTGACCACTCTATCCTTTAAACAGACTTCATGACATGGTTGGAATTACCGGGACAGCTTTTAGTTGGTTTAAATCCTACCTCACCAACAGAGATTTTATTGTTAATTTAAATGATTTCTCATCTGAAAGGCATAAACTGACATGTGGGGTGCCTCAAGGCTCCATCCTGGGTCCCACACTTTTTAATCTTTACATGTTTCCACTTGGTGATGTCATCAGGAGACACGGCATTAACTTTCATAGCTATGCTGATGACACTCAACTATGTGTAGCTGTGTCTCCTGATGACACTGGACTCCTGGATAGCCTTTAAAACTGTATTTTAGATATTAAAATTTGGATGGGAGAGAACTTTTTGCAGCTCAACCAAGACAAACTGAAGTCTTGGTAATCTGTTCTGAGGCTGAGAGAGATAGGGTCCAATTTTATCTGTCAACCCACTCTATGACTACACATGACACGGTAAAGAACCTCTGTGTGATTCTAGATGCATGTGAACCAAGTAACCAAGACTGCATTTTACCATCTCAGAAACATCGCCCGAGTGAGACCCTTTCTCTGTAGAGCCAGTGCTGAAATCTTAACCCATGCTTTTTTTTCATCAAGATTACATGACTGTAATGCCATCCTTTCTGGTCTAAAGAAAACCCCTCTTAACCGCATGCAGCTAGTCCAGAACTCTGCTGCTCGTCTTTTAACGAGAACCAGGAAGAGGGAACACATTACACCGATCTTAAAATCTTTGCACTGCCTCCCCGTCAGCTTCAGGATTGATTTTAAGATTTTAATAGTTTTTAAGACTGTCCATGCCCTTAGTCATTCTTTTATATCAGACTCGCTTTTAGTTTATGAACCTCCCAGAGCCCTTAGTTTCTCGGGAGCAGAATGGCTGAGGGTCCCTAGGGTCAAGACAAAAATCCACGGCGAGGCCTCGTTCAGACACTACATGCAGTCACATATTTAGTAGTTTAATGCCTTTTAGTCCTTTTATGTCTTAACTCATTCTAATTTATATTCCAGACTTTTTTATGCACTAAATCATCTAATCTTATCTTAATTAGTATTTGACCTGTTTTTATATTTTAACTTTCTTATTTTATTACTTCTACATCTTAGACTATGATTGTGTTCTCCCCCTTGGCTGGGGTCTTAGTGTTCAGGCTCCATGAGATTGTGGCCATGCTTGTCCTCTGGCATCTCTTGTTCCGGCTCCTCCGTGCTGCCGGGCCTGGTGCGCCCATGTTTGGTGCTCTGGGCCTGGGGGTTGGGGGTCTCTGGGGCGGGAGGTCCTGGGGATGAGTTGTGCTTGTGCTGCTTAGATGCTGACACCCCAGCCAACAGGAGGACGGGGCGGACGGCGCCTTCTGGGTTCTCTTTTCTTCAGCTCTGTCATTTCTCTTTTATTTGAGCTTGTTTTTTGTGTATTTTATTATGAGGGGCTTATTTAATGATTTTATTACATGTGTAGGGGTAGGTTTTATTGTAAAGTTGTTTGTTTTTTATGGAGGCACCTTGAGCTGTCAGTTTGACATGAAAGGTGCTTTATAAATAAAATTAATTTGAATTTGAATTTGAATTGGTTGGAATCAGACTGGAGCTGCTGTCAGTCAGAGTCAGCAGTCAACATGTTTTCTTCTCCAACATCTCTGATGTCTCTCAGAGACTCTCAGAAGACTCAACTGAAAAGATCTCATCACACACATGATGCTCCAAGTGAGTCTGATCAGAGAGATCCAGAACTGAACCAGACCTCAAGTCCTTCATCTGAAAACTACAGATCATCTGAACTAGAATCCAGAATCCTTTAACTCTGACAAACACTCACTGTTCCAGTCCTGAATGGATGTCCTTGAAGTCTGGATTATGATGCTTTGAGAAGTCACTCCTGACGGACACACTGCTGGATCCAGATCCAGATCCTGGTCCAGGACCAGATCCAGATCCATGTTGGTTCCTGTGAGGAATGAAGGTTTCTGGTGTGACTGTTTAGTTCTGACATGCTCATTTAACTCTGACAAACACTTACTGTTCCAGTCTTGAACGGTTGCTTTTGAAGTCTGGATTATGAGGCTTTGATCTGTCACTCCTGTTGGACACACTGATGGATCCAGACTCAGATCCAGGTCCAGGTTGGTTCCTGTGAAGAATGCAGGTTGCTGGTGTGAGTCCTGAGCTCTGACATGGAGAAGATCATGGACAGTTGGAGATGTTCATCTCACCTCTGAGCTTTGCTCTGGTTGTCATGGTTACCATCTCTGCTTTTAGAGGGAGGGGCTCCCTCCTGTGGCTCCTCCCACTGATCCATGCTGCTGGATTCACTGGATCCACATCAGCTCACACACACCTTCACCTGCAGAGGAAACCCTCCTCATCATCAGAGGAAGCTGCCATCAGCTGCTGCACTTCTGCTCTCCCTCCAGCAGGTGGAGACATGGAGCTGCAGCAGCAACATTTCCATTCAGTCACTTTGACACAGAAACAACAAACTTCCTGTTTCTACACTTCAGGAAACATGAAGCATCAAGAAAAACAGACAGAAATCAAAAAAATGAGGAGAAAAGAAAGAAAGACATGAATTCTTCCTCTCAAAGCTCCAACAGAGACTTTGATTCCACTGTTGAACCTCTGAACTGGAAAGCATTACAGGTTACTTGTTCTAAAGTAATCCATTACCTTACAGGATTACTCTCTGGAAACTGTAACATGAGTCCTGAGTTACTTTTTAGTTTCTGTAGAACAGCTGCAGAAGAAAAACTTTTCCACAGAGTTGTTCTCATTTCTATGAAGGATGATTTGGTTTCATGAAGATTTCTAATCATAAAGTTTATTTCTGGTAAAGTGAAAACAATGGAAACACAATCGGAGGATCAGAATTCAGCTGAAGTGAGTTTAGTCCATGAAAAGAAAACTGAGGCTGTGTTCAGACTGGACACATTTGGTTTAAAGTGAACCAGAGTTTGTTTCCTGATAATCTGGATCAAATGTTCAGTCTGAATCCACCCAAGTGGATCCTGTTCTGGACCAGGAACCGCTCTCTGACCCGTCTGTGGAGGTGGTCTCAAACAGAGAACTACAGGCCTGTGAGCCTCAGGAACAAACGCTTTCATTAAAGCAGGTTCTACCACGGAGAACTAGAACCGCCTTAAGAAGAAAACTACACATTTACGAGAATAAAGTTAGACATTTAGGAGACAAAGTGGTCATTCTACACAAAGAAAGTTGGAGAATTATGAGAAAAAAGTCAGAATTGTAGGACTTTATTCTGATAAATGTATTTCTTTGTTATTTTGATGGTGGCTCCAATTCTCTGTCCTAAAGTTCAAATGACTGAACTAGAAAAACTAGACACACAACTCTGTCCAAAAACACACAAAACACACCATGAGGAAGACAACAACTAAAGTTTAGAGTCTATGAAGACTAACAGCAAAATCATTGAAGATGATCTGAAAAATAGAATTGATAGTTGAAGAAAAGCAGAAAAATCTTTGTTTTCATCCACTAAGGCCTCATGGTCTCTCTGCTCCAAACATTTCTATTCTAGCTTGTTGGTCTGATGGAATCCCAGAGTTCCTGAACATGGAAGGAGGAAATAGGACTCTGTTACCTGGAACTGTAATCTATTACTTTAGGAAGGAGTTCTCCCACAGACTGGATGGAGGAGAACAGGAAGGTTTGGAGTCAGAAATGAAAAAAGCCAACAAGCATCAGCTGATTGTTGTTGAGGTGATGAAGAAGAGTCCTCCATGTTGTTGATCCAACAATGATGAAGCTTTGGAAACAGCAGAGGGAGGAGAGTTTGCAGAGAAAGAAGAAGATCTTCTCCAAACATTCAGAAACAAACAGTCAAGTTAGTGAAGACAAAGTTCCAGAAACAAACTCACTTCAGTTTCTGCAAAGAGATGAAGAGGAAGAAGAGTCTCCCTCACCGTGTCAACGCAGCTGCAGCACTGATCACTGACTCACAACCAGGAAGAGTCCACCTGGATGGAGGCGGGGCAGCACAGGTGGGCGGGGCAGCAGCTGGAGCAGCCTCAACCAGGAACCTGCTAGTCACTGGGAGGAGGGGCGGAGCTTCAAGCTGTCAGATTGACAGATAGTTGATGTCAGTGAAGGTCATGTGACCTTCTGCTTTCTGTTCTCCCCCTTCCAGACGTGCATGACCCCCCCCCTCATCTGTCATCTACTGACACTGAAGCAGAAACTCCTGATGGAGCTGAAGGGAGGGGCCTGACTATTTCCTGGAAACAGCTCCTTCTGATCATCAGTCAGAACAGCCGTTGGAGGCAGAGATTTGATCCCAAAGAAAAGCTCAAAGTGAAAGAATGTGGATCTTCCAGATCTGTCAGAGCTTCCAGGAAAAACTCTGACAGATTCCAACAGAGAGAAAGATGTGAGGAGCAGAAAAAGACTTTAGTTTGACACTTTGATGACTGCAGGAAGTTTAGAAAAAGAGTCCCACTGATCTCTCCAAAGCTCCAAATCTCTGTTTTCCCTCCAAGGATCAGGATCTTCAGGTGTTTCTCTTCTCCACCTCATACCTGCTGATCTTCCTCCAACCACCTGAGTCTGTTTTCTCTTCCTGTGCTCTTTCAGCTCTGCAGAGACTTTCCTCCTCGTCTAACTTCCTCATCCATTCCTTTGCTGTCAGATCAACTGTCAGCTTGTTGCGTCACATGTTGGAGTTTGGAGCAGGAGCTCTGATGCCTTCATGGTCGTCTGTTCAAAGCAGAAATGTTCCTTTCAGCTCAAACACATCATCAGCTTTTAGGAATTGATCTGCAGACATCAACATTGTTCTGATTTGATGGAACATTCCTAGATTCTCTGGGAATGTTTCCATCTTTTCTGATCACATTGTTGACTGACAGCTCTGCTCTGACCTCTGACCTCTTTACTGCTGACACAAACATCAACATTCAGACTGTTTGGAACAAGAGTCTGAGCCTGAGAGCAGCTCTGACTGAAAGAATGTGGATCTTCCAGATGCTCTGTGGGACTTTTTCTCTGCTTTAGTCTGGAAGAATGTTCTGCAGCAGAACCACATTCCTGAATGACGTCTTTGTTCCTCAGTAACAGGAAGTGTTTGAACGGCTGCAGATTCTGCAGAACATCGAGGTTTCCTGCAGCTGGAATGAAGGAGTGCTGCCCCCTGGTGGACAGGAACTCAGCAGTGCAGCTTCAGGATGGAGTGGGTTCCAACAGATCAGATCAACGTTCTGCTCTCTGCTAAAGAGGCCGTTTCATCAGCTGGGAGTCTGTTGGAGGTTCTAGGGTTCTGCAGCTTCTCCTCCAGGAGGGTGGAGACGACTTTCTCCCCCCATCTGATCACAGTCTCCATGAAACCATGAAGAAGATCTGAGAAGAAGAGTTTGAGTTTTAAAACGTCAGTTTATTCAAGGATCACAGACAAGAAAAACACCAATTACTCACATAAAAAGGAGCAAAGCATATTTCTCCATTTGACACACGACATAGAACATTGTCAAAGCACCAGATCTTTTTAAAAAAGGACAAACGGTTCGACAGTCCGAAAAAAGACAATTCTAATTTTAGCCTGGAACGGACATTGCAGTTCCAGACACTAACTGCATCAGCCTGAGGCTCGCCCGCCACTTTGCGTTTCCTGCTTACGTGAATCGCAAGTTTCGCTTCACCAACAATAAAATGAAGCAGTTGCCATTTTTCTTTGTCTTTCTGCTTGTACCCAGACCCATACATAAAACACCAAACGGTAAACATTACATTAAAAAGAGCAAATACAGATGTTAAAAGAGTGAAGAGACCTGAAAGCCTTTTACACTCACTAAAAACATGAAAAATGGTTTCCCTCATATCCCAAAATGGGCAGCAGTCAGAAACAGTGGGGTTAAGAACAGAGATAAAAGAGTTGGAAGCAACAGCACCATGGAAGATCCTCCATTGGAGCTCTCCAGTTCTCTTCCGTATTGGAGCCTTGTAAAGGACTCTCCAATGTGGACCGTCCTCACCTCCACTCAGTCTGTCAGGTTTTGTCGAGGACAGCCAAAAAGCAAACCCAAGAGTAAAGGTTAAATAGTCTGTTTATTGTCCTGGTCAGAAGTTGCAGTACTGAAGGAGCGTGGAAACCTCCTGCCAGCAGGGGGAGCAAGACTTAGTAGACTCACAGCCGTGAGAGGAAATGAGCGGACAGAGCTGGGAGGGGGGAGAGAGTCTGGATGCTGGTGATGAAGTTGTAAACACTAGGAGACCTCGGCAGAGGAATCTCCACTTTATAAAGTCATTGGAAAGTCTTGGCTTACAATGCTAATCCGTGTGGATGGAGAAGGCAAGGCGAGGACGTGACGTGATGAAAGCTTACGATGATCCGTGCGGATGCGTGGACAATTTAGCTGGAATAAAGCTGAGAAGCTTTTCTTTCCATGTCTGTTAGAATCCCAACATTTGAAACCCACAAGATCCTAAAACTGAAGGAAAACCACTGAAGAACAAATGGATTTGATGATGAAGAGTTCTGAGTTTGATCACAGATTCTACAGCTCTGACCAGTAAAACCCTTCCTGCAACCAAATGTTCCACCTCCGTAGAAATTGGAGTAAACCTCCTGGAGAACAAAAAACCCACCCCTCCCTCCACTAGCTGAGGTGAGATGGCTCAGAAGGACCTCACCACCCCACTCTCTCTTCCAGTCCACCTCCAGACCGGGATCACTGTGGGTCTCCTGAAGAAATAAAACATCCAGGTGTTTGGCCCTCATGGTCTCAAAGAGCAGGGCTCTTTTCAAGGGTTCTCTGGCACCATTAACATTTAAGCTGCCCACTTTAAAGGAATCCATCAAATAGAGAAGGAAAAAAAACAAGAAATGGAAAAAATAAGCAAAGCATCAAACCCATCATGAATTTACAAACCAAGTTGTTGTGGGACTTTCTGCATCTGTTTCCTCAGTCTGTAAACCTCCTGATCAGTCAGGTCAGACTCAGCTCTGTGTTTGATGAGGTGCTTGGCAGACACAGAAAAAGCTTTCAAATCAGGGAAATACGAGGGAATGTGCAGCTTCTTAAAACCTTTAGTCTGTTGCAGAAAACGTTTGAACATCTGAGCAGGATACAGTTTCATGTCCTGACTATTGGACAGCAAAGAGCTGCTCTGAGACCCAGTGGTGGTTTTTGATATGGCCGATGTGGGCGGTTGCCCAGGGCGGCACTTCATAGGGGGCAGCATTTGCTGTTCCATGAGGCGTTACACATAATGTGCTACATACTATATTCAAAGAGGAAGCTTGGAGCTTTTAATTTGAAATTGCTTCAGCAGCCGACACTTAATGCTTTTGTTTTGACACATCAGACTGTTAAGAATGTCTTCCTCCTGTTTCCTCTTCACACTTATGGTGCAAAAAATAAAAAAAAAATAAAATTAAAAAAAAGAATAACTGAGTGAAACAACGTAAAACAGGCACATGAAAAGGAATTAGGAAGAACAAACATCTGTGCTCAACCCAATTTCGAAAAAAGCAGGCAATGGAGATTATTTCCCACAATTCCCTGCACCGAAACAGCAGACCCGATGCGCACGTGACCACCACCCTCTGCTGCAAGACGCTTGCGGCCACACCTCTTTGCGGTAGTCTTTGGAACATACGTCAAAAAATTCGACGGGGGGGGGGCAACTCACTGGTGGCTGAATCCCACCAACAGGTGATTGGGAGTCTTTTTCTATCTAACTATCATCTGTAGGCCACAGCTGCACGCTGTCGTCATGGAGACGGAGCCGCCTGTGTCAGAGGGAGGGGTGGTGGGCGCAGACCATTTTTTATGGATGGAGGTTTTTTTGGAGGATTTCTACTGTTGGTGTTGCAGAAAAATTATGAAAATGCCAATTTTTTTTGAGTAATCCCACTGATGAGTGCTATGATTTAGTTTATAATGTTTGATAAAACCTAAAAATAATATTCACAATAATGTTTTTTTTTAGATCCAATCCCTCTGATATGTTTCACAAAGACTCACACAGGACGTCCCACACAAAGACTCACACAGGACGTCCCACACAAAGACTCACACAGGACGTCCCACACAAAGACTCACACAGGACGTCCCACACTGTGTTCTAAGATTCAAACTGACAGACGATCTGAAGTAGAAGAGAATTAAAGAAAGAAAATGTCAAGTGAAGAAAATAGAAAAACTGAAGCCTTTGAGCTGGACTTTATAGATCCCCTGGAAATCAGGGGATCTATAAAGTTCAGGAATTCCTGGGAGAGGGAGCTTTTGGAAAAGTGGCTAAATGTAGTAAATTGGGAAGTCAGGAAATGTATGCAATTAAAATCATAGCACATGTGGAAGAAGGCCTGGAAGAGTTTGAATCCATGAAACTAATCCAAGTTCTAGATCCCCATGAGAACCACTTGATAAAGATGTATGAGTGTTTCTCATTTCAAAATAGGATTTGCTTGGTATTTGAGATCCTGGAAGAAAGCTTGGAACATTTCTTGAACAGAAATAAATGCAAAGCCACACCTCTGACTTATGTCAGAGCTATTGCTCAGCAAATGTTTCAGGCTCTCAAAGCGCTCCAAAGTATCGATGTGGTTCACTGCGACATCAAACTGGACAACATTATGTTTGCGGACAAACAATCCTTGAAATTCAAACTTATAGACTTTGGTCTGGCTTTAGAGACAGAGGAACTTACAACCGATACGGATATGAAAATGGATATCCAAGTCAATCCATTCAGAGCACCTGAAGTTATCCTGGGTCTTCCTTTGGATGAAAGCGTTGACATGTGGGCACTTGGCATGGTGTTGGCCTGTGTTTACAGAGGAAAGTATCTCTTTCCTCCAAAAAGCGAATACGAAACAATACGAGCTATGGTGCAGATATTTGGTTTACCAGAAGCTGACGTTCTCCATAGGGCAAAGTACAAAGAAGCCTTTCTCACTAGGGACAACGGGGACTGGAGACTATGCACACCAGAGGAATACACTCAATCAACTGGGGAAAAAGTGAGAAAACTGAATCATGTGATAGATTTGGATGCAATGACTGATCAACATCGGGATATGTATGAAATGCACGATGATGACGACCACAAAGCTTTCCTAGACCTTCTCAAGCACATTCTGGAAGTTGATCCTCAGCGAAGAATCACGCCGAGTCAAGCCCTCGAACATGACTTCATCACCATGAAGCACCTTGCAGGAAAAAGTAAGGCGGCCAATGCTGCTGGATGTGAAAGCGTCATGGGAAACACCCCCCAGCAGAAGGACAAGTCAATCCCTCCTCATCTTTTAGTTCAGGCATTAGTGGATCCTCTGATCAAAGCCTGGAATCCTTCACATTCATGTCAGATGGTGAAAGTTTAGACATGAGGGAAGTTCTTTCTGCTGGAAGTGAAGATGAACAATCAAGTCGCTCTAGCCTTAACAGCTCTGACTCCTGTGAGAAACCCGTGTTCCAAGAACATTTGGAAAAGACTGAAGATCTGCAGACAAACAAAGACAAGGCAAACATGTCAAGTGGGTTCAAAACAGAGAAGAAATCATACGGTGACCAGCACCTTTCAGAAAAAAGGTGCTACCAGGATGAAGATGCTGTGGGACACAGGCAGCTCAGACCAAAGAAAAACAGGAAAAAAACCTCTCCAGTGATTAAGAAGGTTCTGGAAAAGTCTAGTAGCCACAAGGGTTTTAGGCGTGTTCTGAAGTTCTTTCATGAGTTTCTGCCTTAGTTATGTTAAATTAGTTTGGGTTTTCTCCTGGAGCTCAGGTTTGCCCTTAAAAAAATCTCTATTGCTTATTAATATAGATGTTTATTGTTAAAAGTGTAAAAATGAAAACTGTTTATAAAACAAAAACTCTAATTATTTATATTTGTGAATCAATCAATCAGTTGAATGAACATATGAATGAATGAATGATTTGCTGGAAACATCTGACTGAGCCCTCCGTCAGGGAGGTCTTTCATTTTAACTTAGCTTCAAACAGGTACAGATGGAGGCTGGAGTCAGTGAGTCAGAGTGGACCATGTTTTCTACCTCTATTGTCTATGGTTGTAAGGTCTCTGGTGCCTGTCTCAGTGGCAATCCTCAAACCCAGTGGTGGACACTGGACGTAAGGTATGCCGTCAAGCAGAAGAAGGAGTCTTACCAAGCCTGGCTGGCTTGTGGGCCTCGGCAGGCTAAGGGAGCTGACGCTTGGGCTGTTGTAGAAGCAAAAACCTGATCCCGAAGAGTTCTGTGAGACCATGGAGAAGGATGAATATTAAGATCAACTTTCTTCATTCCAGTTAATGTAGCATTCTTCATTCTTTGTACTTGGCAGTTACAGAGGAGTTATAGAGTCAGATGGAAGACGGCAGGAATGACTTCCTGTACCATTCCTTAGATCAGCGGGGTTGCAGAGGACGGCAGGGATTGTCAATGAGGGTCAGCAATTTAGCCAGCATTCTGTCCTTTGTTGTCAGAAGTCAGAACTCTGTCTCCCCCTCTGGTCACCGGTGGGAACCATCTCCACAGATCTAGCCTCACAACATCTCCCAGCAACCCCAGTGTGCATTTCTTTTTTTTTTCTTTTTTCTTTTTAACTTGTCCATTCCAACAGCTGAGCAAGCAGATCAGAGCTGAGTGCCTCTTGTGTTGGACAGATGTTATTGTTACAATCAGGGTTTATGGATCAGACTGGGTACATATTTGCATAAACCCCTATTGTATTTGAGGCTAAGCTTTATTTATGAAAATTATATTTGTATGCATTCCTTGTTGGACCGGACGGAAAAAATGAAACAAAAGAAGAGAGAAAGAAACAGAGTGGGATGTCAGAGATGGGGGATAAGAGGTTAGAGTGGGGGGTAGTCGATATCACAAAGTTAAACATAAAAGTTTAGTACGTAAGTTTCATAACATAGTTCACAGCAAAAATACAAAAAAATAGTCTGCACACAACTATTTACAGGTTAGAAGTATAATCATGCATCAATGATTAAAGATTTATCTCCCAAGATTACTACACAGGTACACACAATATTCGCATTACCGATATTCATATAGAGTGGTGTAAAAAAAAACAATACCCATGTCCGTATTTGTGCAAAGGTGAATAAGCGGGTGGGTTAAATAAATGTGTGCAGTATGAATATGCAGCTGACCGCTAGCGGGTCAGCTGCCCTCTCGTGGCAGTCACCCGTAACTGCAGCTGCTGTGCCTCCTGCAGGTTTGATTCCCGTCCATAGATGAAAAATGATGCTGAGGAACATTTCTGTTTATAAGGCAGAAATTACGTCAGCACACGTGAGCCTACTGTGGCTGCAGATGGTGGAAACACCGACAGGTTTTCCTAAAATCCCTCATCCTTGGGATGAATTTCACATTCCTGAGGACATGGTGGACTGAGAAACTCAGAGTTTGAAGCCTGGAAAGCTTCGCTTCTCCGTTTCCATTCATGAGATTCTGCATCATCCTGAAGGAGGTTGAAACTCCAGGTAAACAGGTGACAGCGCCCTCTACCGGTTGATGTCTCTCACTGCAGAGTCCTTTGGCTTTTGAGACAAAGATCATTTCATACAGTGAGAGAGAATCTGGGCTTTCAAAGGTTTGTGGAATTTTGTGGAATAATTATTTCTGTAATTAAAAAATATCAAATGAATCTCATTTTCTGACTGAAGTTAATTGAGGACAGTTCCTTTTCTCGTCGGCAGAGGGCGCTCCTCCTCTGTTTAGATTAGGAAACTTGTTCTCCAAATCAGAAGGAATTTCAACATTAATATATTATGTCATGTAAACGCGCCGTTCAGAATACTCTGCCTCAGTCAGACTTGTTCGGATCAGAATTTCTTTCCGATGGAGTTAGGTGGGTTATACCGATCGTTTATCCGATCGTGGAGCATGTAAACGGTCATTCCGATCGTGTGTCACTGCTGCTCTGGGTTACGTCATGCATAGACGGTGTTTGGCTGAGAGAAAGCTTTGGAGCGCATAGGGGACCACCAGCTGCTTTGCGGACGCCCCGTGAAAAGCGCCGCTCCGCTCTCGCCCCGCTGGCTCTCCCCTCTCTTTCACCCCTCACGGGGGAGATGCGGAGGAGGAGCGCTTCGTGCCCCCCGACGCTCACTAGGTCCACTGGCACCCGAGTGAGCAGAGCAGCTGGATTAATAACATTGTGTCTGAGGGGGGAGGATGCTTGTTACGTGTGCCGTGTTTTGTTGTTTTGTTATGTGTGGGAGAATTCAGACTGCCAGCCGTCCCGCCGCTCTGGGTTAGCGGCTGCAGGACTCAGGAGGAACCGTGTTCGAACAGAGCTCGGGCCGCTAGCTCACAGAGTGGCTTTGGGGCGGTCTGTGTGAACTTTTCAGAGCAGAAATAAATGTTGCGTGGTGTCACATGGATTTGTGTTTCCAGTTGTGTCTCAACAAATAAAGGCTGATGTTATTCCCACACATTTACGTGCAGCCAATATGCAGATTGCTGCGTTTCTCGCACGGTCCCGGATTTTGTGTCCATCAGGCTAATGTTGTTAGCCCGTGTTAGCCTGTCCTAAGCCTTCTTCCAGCTCTGTTTCTTCCACAAAAAGGCAATGACCACACGGATTAAATATAACGATGAGTGAACAGGCACTTCATAATATTCATAACATTAATAAAAGCACGTTTGGAAGATCGTCTCGTATTACGGAGCTGCTGCACATGCTGTCTGTCTGTGGCAGCACTTTGTTGACAACGGGACCTAGTTCCGCATCCGGGTGATTTTACACTACTGCACATGCCCAGATGATTCATTCCGACCAAAAGTGTGAGCCATGGGAACGTTTGTTCTAATCTGAAAAAGGTTTTCTGATCCCATGTGCACGGGTGAATTTTAACCATTGATCCGATCATGATATTCTGCCCATGTAACCGCGGCTAGTGTTTCATCAGAATTGGTTTGACCTCAAGATCATTTTGGAAACGATGTTCTTGATTCAAATGGAGAAATTCTTCAATGAAGAGACTTCAAAAGTCAATTTGATATTTAATGTTCAACCAAGGAATTTCAGAAAACCTGCAGAGAAATTCCAATTGCTTTAATTCATTTAATAAGAAATAGAATATTGTCTTCCAATGTTCAAACTAGTTTTTATGTCTATTTCAGATACATTTTGTACATTTTTACTGTTTTACTCTGTTGGTTTTTGTGGATTTCTGGTTTATATCCATCAGATTTAGTCGCTGCATAACTTTAGAAAACGTAAAGAAGTGAAATAATTCAGATCAAGTTGATCAGAACTTGTGTTTGAGTCGATTATTGGTGGATCCATCAAACATTTAGTTTTAGTTACAGAAAAAGCAGAAAGGCAGAACAGCTGCTTTATTTGCCTTCAGAAGGGAAACTCATGACGTCAACGCGCTTTTCACCGGCTGCTTTGTTCGCAAAGGATTGTGGGAATGCAGGTGTGCTGGAATTTTCGGGTGACACGCGCTTGTTTCTTCAGGTGAGGACAATAAATGAGGAA
>CM074509.1:22352979-22369717 GCA_037389245.1 Oryzias sinensis | reverse complement strand
CCATTTATATCAAGAATTTAAAAAACTAAGCGGTTTCTGGGTTATTTCTATATTCTTTTGCCCAGACTAATTATGCTTTGTCTTTATCTATGCATCACATCCTGAGCCTACGAACCCCTACTTCCCTGTCTGCTCTTCGTTTCCGGCGAACGATGTCACCCCGCAGTCCTTGATCTGGTGCTGCAAAGACGTCTGCTTGTTCTGCGGTCTTCCGTCAGACCTTTACACCCTGCACTCCCTGAGAATAGGCGCTGCTACAGCTGCTGCTCTTCATGTGCCATCATTTCCGCTGAAAGCAATGGGAAGGTGGTCCTCTTCCGCCTTTCAGAGATATGTTAGGTTAAATTCTGATGAAATATTAGCGGTTTAAAGAAAAAATTAGGTCTGGTTTGAATGATGAATATGTTAAGTCAGGTGGAAGCCGCGAATGAGAAGGATTAACTGCATTGCTGTTATAAAATTGAATCAGGTTGTGTAATCTTGTTGGCTCCCCTTCATTCTTCCCCTTCCTTCAGGTAGTATGTTCCCCTGGTGAAGGGGAGCGGCCCAACGGTCAATGGTGCCGGGGTAAACACATAGCAGATTCACTAGATAGAATGTTCCCTTCGTAGAGTGGTTCTCGAAGGGAGCGGCCAAACGGTCAATGGTGCCGGGTAAACACATAGCAGTCATACTGGAAAATGAAATGAAATGAAATGAAGTGAAAATGGAATGCCGCCGAAAACACACCTCATCTTATTTACCCACTGATTATACATTCACATTCACATTTTCTTCTTCTGGATCATCTTGGTGTTGGGGGTTGTTACCCAAAAGTGTATGGAAAAAATAAGTGTGTCAAGGAATTGAACGGAGCCTTATGCCAAAACGAAGTTGTGAATCAAATTGTGAATGTCAACCTAAAGATGTTGTGAATAAATATTCTTCTGCAAGAGTTGTCTGACTGAAATAGCGATTTATCGCATTTCGGGCAGACACTCGGCAGAATTGAAGGTTACTCCCCTAGGGCGGGTCAGTTAATTAACCCACCTGCTTAGCGTCCTATTTAAGTCAGGTGTACGATTGTTCATTCTCTCTTACTTTCAGCGCTCATTCTTTGCCCCTCCCTCCTCCCCGGCTTCCACCTGTGGGCTCCGTTACGGGGGGTTGTTACCCAAAAGTGTATGGAAAAAATAAGTGTGTCAAGGAATTGAACGGAGCCTTATGCCAAAACGAAGTTGTGAATCAAATTGTGAATGTCAACCTAAAGATGTTGTGAATAAATATTCTTCTGCAAGAGTTGTCTGACTGAAATGATTTTAATTGATCAGTCAACTACAGAAACCATCAGGACACATTTCCCATAATGCATTGTGTTTTAGTCGATGGGTGGCTTACAGTCAGCGCAGTACAAAATTACCAGCTGCTTTCGCTCAGGTTGGGGCCTTGCTCCCGCCCCTTTCTGGTGATATTTTTGTGATGATTGACAGCTGATGTTGGAGCAAAAACAAAAACATATGTCACACACCAGGTGATCTGTGCAGCGTTTCGTCCACCTGGGTGATCTTAAACACGCTTATTGTGCATCTTGGCTGCACATATTTGGTGTTGCCAACATGAATTCAATCAGTTTTTGAGTCTCTTTGATCTCAGGTATC
The DNA here is from genome assembly GCA_037389245.1 of Oryzias sinensis. Classification (NCBI taxonomy): domain Eukaryota; kingdom Metazoa; phylum Chordata; class Actinopteri; order Beloniformes; family Adrianichthyidae; genus Oryzias; species Oryzias sinensis. The sequence goes on along the minus strand of CM074509.1, from coordinate 22,368,080 downwards.
GGAAACGATTGTTCTGATCTCCAATGAACAACATCCGTTCTTTTAAGAACCACAGTTTGAATTCCGGTATAAAAATATAGGAGTACAGTAAAGTAAAGTTAGAAGACGTTTCACCTCTTATCCAAGAGGCTTTGTCAATTCTGAATTAACTGGTCGAAGAGCTGGTATATATGCTAATGGGGGAGGAGTCAGACCTGATAATGGATGGTACTGTAACCGAGCGATGGGGGAGGTTCAATAATCAGTCACTCTGTAGTCATAAACGACACGGGACAACAGGTCCGCCATTTAGTGGATCTGGTCACCACTTCTTTTTTCTTCTTCAACTCCCAAATTTTCAAAACTCTCTGAACTTACCACGCCCCCTGGTCTCTAGGGTAACCCAGGAAGGACACACCTCTCCCATAAAAGATCCAGGAAGTTGGTTACAGTATTGTCAACTTAGCTTACATGGTTACGGGTCGTTTAGAGTCCTTGGTCCTCAGCTGGGGGTTGGGGAGTCAGTGACTCCCTCTCCAAACTGGTCGTCTCTTTCAGCGGTTAACGACTCAGGTGGAACTGGTTTGGTTTGTTTAGGTTTCAAAACACTGCCGTAGATGGATGGAAGAATAAACCTGAGACCACCATTCTTATTCAGAGAAGGTTTATCCTTCTTGACAAAGATGGCTTCTTTCACTCCTCGCTCAAACCATCCTTTCTCTCTGCCTAGAATTCGGACTTCACTGTCCTGGAACGAGTGGTTTGTGGCCTTCAGGTGGAGATGTACTGCAGACCCAGGTCCACTTGGGTTGGCTCTGCGATGTTGGTAAAGCCGCTTACACAACATTACTCAGTTTGTAGCTGGGAATTTTGTCCTTTGGATGAACCAGTTTTTGTCTGAGGGTATTGACTGGTTTGAGATGAACTGGGATGTTATGTTGTTTGAAAATCCTTTTAAGTTTTTCAGACAAAGCCTCTTGGATAAGAGGTGAAATGTCTTCTAACTTTAAAACCAAGTCCAGATGACATCCCCTAAACCTACTACAATGGAACCAACCTGGATGAATGAGTCTTCATAGACAAGAAAGAAAATCCAAAAATGGTTACTGAACTTTGTTTCTCCTTTACGGATTTGTGGTTTAAAGACTAAACTAAAAAAAACAAAAATCAACACAGACTCAAAATTGGGAGCACATCCTCTCTGACTTCTCCAACTTAAATATCAATCAGTCCAAGTACAGTCCAGATTTACTGACAATCATCTTCATCCAAACTGAGGGTCTCCACTCTTTGCAGTGATGAATGTCTTCCAGATATTCCCGAAAATCCGGGTTTTTGAGCAAATGGATATACCTTCCGGGAAATAAAGACCTGGGGCCTCATTTCTAAAACTTTGCGTAGGATTTGCGTCAGAAGTGGCGTACGGATGAAACATAGGACGTGCGTACGCACAGAAATATTCGGATTTATAAAACCGTGCGCACGCACATCCTACGCATCTTTCCCTTAATAAATCACAACCGATTCTAAATACTGCGCAGCTTTTGCAGCTTCATGACACGCCCATAGTTGTCCATAAATAGTCCGTGAAACGCCCACAAATGAATATTCATTGATTGGGAAATCATGGCAAACACAGAGAGGAAATGAAAAAAACGTAACTTCACTCAATGTGAAGTAGAAGTTATCGTTGGCGAGGTGGAAAAGAGGAGAAAAGTGTTGTTTGGAGGGCACAGTGTGGGCATTACTAATGCCAAAAAGGCACGTGAGCGGCAAACGGTGGCAGACGCCGTAAATGCTGGAGCCTCACAACCTCAGACCGTGGCCGGTCCGAGGTTGTGAGGCTGCAGCGCTCCATCGGGGGGGAGGCCGGAGCGCCAGATGCACCGGGTGACACGCGTGGTTCCTCGGAGTGCTTCTCTGTAACGCCGGGCCCAAAAGCCGGCAGAGGTCCAACAGGACGGCTGGAGGAAGTCGGAACCGGCTCATAAGCCACTCGTCCTCATTTGTCAGCAAGCAAGTCTTCTCTAAAGATGCGTTCACTCTGAATTCTTCCATTTGCCACATCTTCTAAGATCAGCCATTGTGCGTCATTCCGCATTGTGATGGGGCATTTTATTTCCATCCATTTAATTCCATCTGACAAGCTACAGATGTCTGTAATAATCCACGTGGAAATGGGAAATTGATCAGCAAATGTAATTTCTTGTTGCTTTCTGAATGGTTGAGACATACGCCATACATTGTTTTATCAAAAATAAAACAAACTAAAGGCATATGCATGAATACCATAATTCCATAGCTTATGAAGAAATGTTTTACTATGAAAACAACTTTCCCCAGTGGACAATTAGTACATCTGTCTGTCTGTCCGTCCGCACCTATATCTGCTCCGCCAGACGGACACATTGACGAGAATATCAGTTTTGTACATTAGTTCGTTCTGTTAACTATATTATTTATGAGGATGAATTGCACAACATGCCAATATTGTAGAACATATTTCACTTTTCTTTTTCCAAATATGTGTTCATTTGAATTTCTGTTGTAATTTTCGTTTGATCTTTTTTGTTTGTTTCTCTGCTGATCGATCAAACGGTGTTGGTGTAGCTGTTAATTGTCAGACTTGCTTTGTGAAGTCTTCATGTTATTTCTGAGAGGCAGGATTGTCATTTTCACTTTCACGTGTTTCTTCCATCTGCCGACGGTGTCGCCGTTTCTCATTTCACCCGTTTTTGTGCGTACGCCTGGGTCAGAGCGTGAAGGACCGCACATTTTCCCGTCAAGTTTGCTTTTTATAAATCTCAACTATTGCGTAGAAAGTGGCGTACGCCTTCTTTTGTGCGTACGCAACCTTTAGAAATGAGGCCCCTGATCTCTATGGACAAATCGCTTTCCGGATGAAAAAATTGTCTGAAATCTGCTAATTTTAGCTTTATTTTCCATATTTCTTGACCATCTTGTTTTCGTCTTCCCGGCCTAATTCACCAACGAAGGGAAGTTTTAGTTACTTTCGAATGCGTTGACGGCTCTGATTGGCTCTGTCTGTAACACGTGGTCAGCGTGACGGATTCCCTAGAGAATGAAAATGGCGGACCCACGCTAAACTTTCACAAACAAATCCGAAGAGTTTGCGATCAAATTTTTCTTAAAATAATCGTCATTATTGAGCGTGGTCACGACCTCAGTTGTGAGAAGACGATAAAAAACAAATTTAAGTGGTCTTGGCTGGAAGAAAAAGACAAATATGGCGATTTCTTTCCATCGTACATTCGCAAGACAAATGTTGGAGGTGGGTACAATTTGTGTTGTTCAGAATTTCACTCTCAGGCGTTCTGATACAAATAGTTACGGTGAAATTTATGTAAGGGTTAATGGCCGACGAAATGTGCGTTATTACTTAACGCACGCCGTGGAAGCCTGGACCGTCCGACGTGAAGCTTACTCTGTGTGTACAGCCATGGAGTGTGTAAAAAGATGTAGAGTTCATAGCTCTTCTATAGTTGTATAAAGAAATGCATGTAAGCATTATGAAGATTTTTAAGGTAGTGTAGGTCCAATACATTTTGCGTAAAAGAATCTCAAAACCAAATTTTGAAATAATTTCAGTTTTCTTATCGGATCAGCACTTTGGTGAACCTTGTTCGGTTTAAAGAGCTTTATAAATAAAGTTGAGTTGAGTTTAGTTATTTTGAATACATTTCTCTATCTAATTTATTAGTATTTTCTAATTACCATGATTTAGTTCAGTTTTACTCAAAAACACATTATTGACATTAATTATAAGTATTTGGTGTTTTGGACCCACACTCCCTTAAAAAAGAATGTTTACAATGTTTACTTTTGTTTGTTTTGATATTTCCCAGATTACTTAGTATGGGTGTTACAGAATTGATGCATTATGTCAGGGGTGTCCAAACTACGGCCCGCGGGTATATTTTTATTGACCTGCAGCAAATTTTGAAAATATAATTGAATATTGCCCGCTTTAGCTGAACTGTTGCACTTCTCAGTTTCAACACTAGATGGAGTCGATCACAGAAAGGTGCTTCTCCACAAAACAAAATTAAGCAAAGAAGAATATTTACGAGTCACCAGAAATGGCAGCACCAAATAAATGCAAGATAGCAAGTGCGTGTAGAAGATTTCAAACACGGTGGGAAAATGAATATTACTTTGAGGCAGTGCTTCTCAAATAGTGGGGCGCACCCGAGGCAATGCCGGGGGGGCAATACGGGCAATTGTCCGGTGCACAAATGTAACGTGGGGGCGGCGGTGACAGCTGAAACCTTTGAATCCCCGTCCCTGCAGCTGCTCCCGTCTGTTTCACACGCGGCTGGGTGAGAGAGAAAGAAAGGGGAGGGGTGGGGTGGGCTCTGTCTGCCAGGTGAAACGGGGAACGCGGAGGAGAGCTGCCTGCTGCCCAACACCAGGATCACCACGTGCCTTTAGATTCCTTAGCTCATGCTAATAACGTCATTCTTTATGAACTATTGTAGACATTTTAATGACGTCTTTATTTTCCATCTAGAGATAGACAGAGAGAGTGAACCTAAAAGGTGAAGAAAATGCATTCGGAACTGTGAAAAAGTATTCCCTTTATGTAAAAAAGAACTTTTGTTTTTGGATTTTATTTTGTTCATAGCTGCATATTTTGTCACAGAGTGTAATTGTAAAATGAAGCTTTTTAAATTGTGTACATTAAACGTTAAAGTCGTCCTCGTTGGTCACCCATAAGCCCTTTTTTTGGTCTACTTTTCTGAGAAAACAGTCGACTCAAAGAAAAGTTCAGGGAGGAAGTGCTGCCTAGTGTCCAGCAGTGAGAATAAGACAAGAGAAGGCGTGTTCAGAAGAACCATGATAGAAGTTACAGAACTGCATAGTTCAAGTCATCTTTTGTTTTAAATTCAACAGTGTTAACTGAACTGTGTTAACAAGGATGTCTAAATTAGAAAACAGTAGCTAGAGAGGACTGAATAAACAGAAATGTACTGATTTATTTATTTATTTTATTTGAATGAGAGTTTTATAAGTAAATTTTGTGCAGAAAACAGTTAATAATAGAGTATAGTTAACAGTATAGTACATGTTCCATACACATTTATTGGCTCTCAGACACTCACTAGTTGCGTGTGTGTGTGTGCGTTGAAGTTGCGGCCCTCCCTCAGCTAGACCCCCCCTTCAGAGACCCCTGACCCAAAGCAAACTGCAAAAGCCAACAGGAAGGGTTTAAAATGAACCAGGTCAATGTTCTGGAGCAGCAAAGTCAAAGCCCAGACCTACATCCATAGAGAATCTGTGGCTGGACTTGGAAAAGGCTGTTCATGTTCAGGATTCACCCAACCTGACAGAACCTGAACAGTTTTACAAAAAAAAAAATGGAGCAAAACTCCGGTGAGCAGCCAATGGTGCATCTACTACATACTGACCTGAAGGGGGAATAATTATACAAACAATTATATTTGATTTGATATTTTTGTTTCTTCAACATTACTTTATAGAAATCTGTTTTCAAGTTTTTTCCTGGTAAATTGTTGTGTAAAGAAAGATAAATTTTATACCATATTTTACTTTCAGAAATGTTGTTTCTGTTCTAACTTTGTTCAGTTCATCATCAGAATGAGGTTTTTCTAAAGCAGACTAGATCTAGATCCAGAAAGGTTAGATTTAGTCTGAAACATCTGAACACTTGATCTAATTCATGGAGATCAACACGGTTTAGCTGTTGGAGCACAGCAGCTACATTTATGAGGAGGTTTTTCTACAGAGAAGAAGAGATTCTTCAAGCATTTCTGGACTGAGGAGAACATGTTCATCTGAATCTTCTCCAGAAACAGAAACCAGTGGAATTGTCAGACTTGGAGAAATCAGCCACACTATGAAACCAAAGTCAGACATTTCCACCAAGAAAATCTAGCAAAGCAGAGAAAACTGGAACTTTTCTCCTGATTTGGTTGGAATCAGACTGGAGCTGCTGTCAGTCAGAGTCAGCAGTCAACATGTTTTCTTCTCCAACATCTCTGATGTCTCTCAGAGACTCTCAGAAGACTCAACTGAAAAGATCTCATCACACACATGATGCTCCAAGTGAGTCTGATCAGAGAGATCCAGAACTGAACCAGACCTCAAGTCCTTCATCTGAAAACTACAGATCATCTGAACTAGAATCCAGAATCCTTTAACTCTGACAAACACTCACTGTTCCGGTCCTGAATGGATGTCCTTGAAGTCTGGATTTGTACCCTTTGAGAAGTCACTCCTGAAGGACACACTGCTGGATCCAGATCCAGATCCTGGTCCATGTTGGTTCCTGTGAGGGATTAAGGTTTCTGGTGTGACTGTTTAGTTCGGACATGCTCCTTTAACTCTGACAAACACTTACTGTTCCAGTCCTGGATGGATGTCCTTGAAGTCTGGATTTAGCGGTTCTTTTACTTACTGAAAGAAAAGAGAAAATTCAGTGTGACTTTTCCTGTGTTAACCCAGGTTAATATGGTCCTCTGGCTATATGTTTATATTGTTTGAGCTTTATGTTAAAATATAAACAGAGGTATAGAAACTACATGATCAGGACTCTGGACTACAAAATAGGCTACCTGGGGACTTCCTGAGGCCAGGTGACAAACAAATTAGGAGGAGGAAGCGGAAAGACAGAGGTTGACAGCCGCAGCACACGGTACATGCAGAAGATTACTGCAGACGTCGGAGAGAAGTCCAACCGCATCTGTGGAATTTTTCGGGATTTCTGTGCCCTGCAATCGGGTGTGGAGACCTACACATGTTGATTGATTGACTGAAACCCTATCAACGGTGGACAGAGCCGGTAAGCCGCGCGTACGTTCATCCTACGGACGGAACTTCTACGTCCCGCAGGTCATTTGGATTCTGATTTGATATGGGAGGGTGAGGACGCCAAGATAGGCAGTGACTTTGCGACTTTGTAACAACGAACTAATAGAGAAAAAAACTTTTGGTGAATTGAAAAAACTGGGGAAGCTTGTGTGAGTTGAAACTGAGAATGTTAAAAGAAAACTTGAGTCATATTGTTGTGGGTTTATTTTGTTTGTTTGTTGTGTGTAATACTCTTAAGAAAAGTGACGAGTGTTACAAACTATTGAACTGATCATGAATGAGACTGACCTGCAGTGAGACAGTCTTGTTCTAACGCCCCTTCTGGACAACTGTGTGACACTGCATGCAGGGATTTTCGAATCATGTTCTGCTAGGATAAACACTAATCTAAATGTCACATTAGTTTATAGGTGATTCTGTCTTATTCTTGAAAACAGGATTGTTTTCAAAGGCATCAGGCTGAACCCCAAATCTTTCAGATAGGAGACATTTCTCAATAATAAACCTGAATTCCATCAGGCTGTAAATGAATTGAAACAAAGTGAAATCTCCAATGACTTAGTCACTGTCCGATAAGAGATTGGAATGAGAAAGAAGCATTAACCACAGTAGGGGACATTTCCAGGACCTTTTATTTTGAAGGACAGATTCAGATCAGCAGGATTCTGCTGGTTTTCTCCACTCCCATCAAGTCATTCTTCAGATTGGATTCTCATTCATTTTCAGCCCCAGTTTTCTCCTCGTGGGATCAACTCTTTGTATTCATAGAACAATATTGATCAGTAGAACATCAATGTTGAACTGAGACTGTTGAAGAATGAAATTCTAAGTAACAGATTGATTAGACTGCAATGGAAGTCTTGATGTCATTTCTGGACAAATAGAATGTGAAGTTCAGCTTAAACAGGTTCATAATGGTCATGAAAACCTGGAAAAGTTCTCAAAATGTACTTCTAGATCCTGAAAGTTTAGAACAATAAAATACTCTGTAAAGTGCTGGAAAAGTCATGAAATGTTCATATTTTGGATGCAAAAGCATAAAATAAATTAGTTTAACATGAGATTTTGAAGTGAATTGTGTCAGAAGTTCAACCTGAACTATCAGTGATGCAAAGTTTGCTGGCGTAAAGCAGGTGGAACTTTCATCAGTTCAGCGCGTGACGCTTTCTACTTGCTGTTCATGGATTGTGAGTCTGATCAGAGAGATCCAGAACTGAACCAGACCTCAAGTCCTTCATCTGAAAACTACAGATCATCTGAACAAGAATCCAGAATCCTTTAACTCTGACAAACACTTACAGTTCCACTCCTAAACGGATGGCTTTGAAGTCTGGATTATGACCCTTAGACACGTCACTCCTGTAGGAAACACTGCTGGATCCAGAATCAGATCCAAGTTCATATCCAGTCCAGACTCACGTCCGGGCATTTGCTGAATCCTGATGGACAAACAATAGTTTTATTAGAAACTCATCTCTTCTGTTAATCAGATTCTCTTCATGTTGAACTATTGAATCCCAGATCATGAACAGACTGATCTGCAGTGAGACAGTCTGTTCTAACGCCCCCTTTCTGACAACTGTGCATACCGCATGCAGGATTGTCACTGGAATCATGTTCTTTGTGGATAAAACACTAATCTTAAAATGTCAAATTCGTTTTCAGATACTTTGTTATTTTGAAAAGCAAGACTGTTCTCAAAGGCATCAGGCTGAACCCTAAATATTTAAATACTGTGACATTTCTACATGTCATCAAACTCTGAATTCATCAGGCTGGAAATGAAAGTTCAACAAAGTGAAATCTCCAATGACTTAGTTCTGTCTGATTAGGAGATTGGAATGAGAAAGAAGCAGGAACCACAGTAGGGACATTTCCAGGACCTTTACTTTGAAGGACAGATTCTTCAAATCAGCAGGATTCTGCTGGTTTTCTCCAATTTCCATCAAGTCATTCTCTTCAGATTGACTCATTCATTTTCAGCCTCAAGCCCCTCGTGGATCAACTCTTGTATTCATAGAACAATATTGATCAGTAGAACATCAATGATGAACTGAGACTGTTGGAAGAATGAAATTCTAAGTAACAGATTGATTAGACTGTAATGGAAATCTTGATGTCATTTATTATGGTATGAGAAAGTTTGCCCCCCCTGATAATTTTCCAGATGTTTCTTCATAAATCATTGGTTGTTCTGATCATCAATTTCAGTTAAATCCATCATCTAGCAGATGAACACAGTGATATTTAAGAAGTGAAATGAAGTTTAATGGATTTAGAGAAACTGTGCAATAATTACTTCAACATAAATAGGCAGATGTTTACATGTGGCCCCAACAGAAACATGCCATCAATAGTAGATCCTCCTTTTCCAAAAAAAAAAAAACCTTCTTATAGCTTCCAATCAGGCCTGGATTCTGGTTGAATGTCTTGACCATTCCTCTTGAAACATCTCCAGTTCAGTCAGATCTGATGTCTTCCCAGCACGACAGCCCGCTTAAATCCCACCACAGATGTTCTAACTTCATATTCAGGTCTGACTGAGATGGTCACCCAGAACATTGTTCTTGTTCCTCTGCATGAAGTTCTTTGTAGAATTAGAGCAGTGTTTAGGGTCATTGTCTAGTTGAAGGATCTTTCAACTTTGTCACTGATTCTTGAACATTGATTGGAAGAATCTGCTGATACTGACTGGAATCCATGCGACATTCAAGTTTGACCAGATTTCCGGTAGAACCTGCACTGGCCACAGCCCCAAAGCATGATGGGACCACCACCAAATGTGACTGTGGGTGGTCAGTGTTTGTCTTGGAATGCTGTGTTCTTTGTTCAAGCATCCCGCCCACCTGTTCTGTCCACATAACTCCATTTTAGTTTCTTCAGTCCACAGCACCTCATTCCAGAATGAAGCTTCTTATCCAGATAAAAAGCTTTCAGCAAACCTCACATGACTCTGTGTGTGGCATGTGAGCAGAAAAGGCTTCTTCTCTTCCATCCAGCATCTCCTTGTGCAAAGTGCTCTGAATGGTTGAAGGATGCACAGGCACCATCTGCAGCCAGATCATTGTAGGTCTGTGGAGCTGCTCTGTGGGTGGAGTCTGATGGTTCTCACCATCCTTCACCTCTGCCTAAACTCTGATGTTGAACAATCTTTGTTTTCAGCTCATCTGACAGCTGTTTGGAGGTTCCCATGTTGACATTCTTCAGAAAAACTCGCTCTTGACCACCTTTAATACCTCTTCTCATGACTGGCTTCACATGTGTATGGAGGTCAAGGGTCAATGAGCTTGTAAACACATTTGGTCTTCCAATAATTATTGCTAAATGTAGTCAAATCAACAAAACAACAAGGGGGCCCAAATCTACCCACCTGTCTATTTTTGTTGAAGTAATTATTGCATAGTATCTTTAAATCCATTAAACTTCATATCACTCAGAGATCACTGTGTTCATCTGCTGATCAGCTAACCTTTTTCTGAGCCACTGCACACTTTAACCTTGACAAAAATCCCGCGGCACACCAGCATCCAAAAATGAAAAAAAAAGGAGAAACTCAGTCTGTATTGATCTACAGTCCCTCCATGATCTCACATGCATTTTTGTGATAATTGTTGCAGAAAAAGCTGGAAGCTGCAGCTGTTTTTCTAAAAGATGCAAATAGTATTCAGTTAGAAGATTTAAAAAAACAGTTTGATGTGTGTTCGTTGGTTTCAAGATCGCAACAAACAGATCTCCTTGTGCGCTGTCACTCACAACCCAATGCATCATGGAGACGTAGTGCATTAAACGGCCAGCAAAGATCTCTTCTTTGAGCTTCATGGTTTTGTTCTCTTGTTCCACTGTCTGATACCGGATTCTGTGGAAAGCTACAATCGCTAAAGACGAGCTGGAACTTGGAACTGAGAGACTTTACGAGCTAAATTGGGACAAGAAAGTGAAGACTTTAACCACTTCTGATTGGTCAGACTGATGACATGTGATTAAGCCTTCAAGAATGATTGGTGGAGACAGTTAAAGGGTCGACTTTTCCCAAAATACAGCCGGAGCTGCAGCTGAATGGCGGTACGTCATTCTTATCAAAATGTCTTTAATAAAATAAAATAAAATAAACGCAAAGATAAAGTATTTTACGATCTTTTATATTCCTATCTCAGTGTTTTATCAGGGCCTGTTTGAGAACAGAGCTAGAAATCCTGGATGGAAAATGTTTTTAGATCAGCACGAGGGCAATTCCCACGGCACACTTGACCATCTCCCATCGGCACACTAGTGTGCCGCGGCACACTGCTTGAAAAACACGGTGCTAGATGATAGATTTAACTTTTAATCAGAACAACCAATGATTTATGAAGAAACATCTGAAAATTATCAAACAAATCCTTTCATCCCACAGTATAAAATAGAATGTGAAGTTCAGCTATAAACAGGGTTCATAATGTCATGAAACCTGAAAACGAAAATGTCATTTCTAGATCCTGAAAAGTTTGTGAACAATGAAATCTTCTGTAAAAGTTCTGGAAACAACAAGGGGGCCTATGATGGAAAAGTCATGAAATGTTCATATTTTGGATGCAAAAACCTAAAAATAAAGTAGTTTAACATGAGATTTGAAGTGAAAGTGTGTCAGAAGTTCAACCTGGAACTATCAGTGATGAGAGTTTCTGTTGGCGTAAAGCAGGTGGAACTTTCATCAGTTCAGCGGCGGACGCTTTCTACTTGCTGTTCATGGATTGTGAGTCTGATCAGAGAGATCCAGAACTGAACCAGACCTCAAGTCCTTCATCTGAAAACCACAGATCATCTGAACTAGAATCCGCAACTCTGACAAACACTTACTGTTCCAGTCCTGGATGGATGTCCTTGAAGTCTGGATTTTTACCCTTTGAGAAGTCACTCCTGTAGGAAACACTGCTCGATCCAGATCCAAATCCAGATCCAGGTCCAAGCTGGTTCCTGTGAAGAATGCAGGTTGCTGGTGTGAGTCCTGAGCTCTGACATGGAGAAGATCATGGACAGTTGGAGATGTTCATCTCACCTCTGAGCTTTGCTCTGGTTGTCATGGTTACCATCTCTGCTTTTAGAGGGAGGGGCTCCCTCCTGTGGCTCCTCCCACTGATCCATGCTGCTGGATTCACTGGATCCACATCAGCTCACACACACCTTCACCTGCAGAGGAAACCCTCCTCATCATCAGAGGAAGCTGCCATCAGCTGCTGCACTTCTGCTCTCCCTCCAGCAGGTGGAGACATGGAGCTGCAGCAGCAACATTTCCATTCAGTCACTTTGACACAGAAACAACAAACTTCCTGTTTCTACACTTCAGGAAACATGAAGCATCAAGAAAAACAGACAGAAATCAAAGAATGAGGAGAAAAGAAAGAAAGACATGAATTCTTCCTCTCAAAGCTCCAACAGAGACTTTGATTCCACTGTTGAACCTCTGAACTGGAAAGAATTACAGGTTACTTGTTCTAAAGTAATCCATTACCTTACAGGATTACTCTCTGAAAACTGTAACATGAGTCCTGAGTTACTTTTTAGTTTCTGTAGAACAGCTGCAGAAGAAAAATTTTTCCACAGAGTTGTTCTCATTTCTATGAAGGATGATTTGGTTTCATGAAGATTTCTAATCATAAAGTTTATTTCTGGTAAAGTGAAAACAATGGAAACACAATCGGAGGATCAGAATTCAGCTGAAGTGAGTTTAGTCCATGAAAAGAAAACTGAGGCTGTGTTCAGACTGGACACATTTGGTTTAAAGTGAACCAGAGTTTGTTTCCTGATAATCTGGATCAAATGTTCAGTCTGAATCCACCCAAGTGGATCCTGTTCTGGACCAGGAACCGCTCTCTGACCCGTCTGTGGAGGTGGTCTCAAACAGAGAACTACAGGCCTGTGAGCCTCAGGAACAAACGCTTTCATTAAAGCAGGTTCTACCACGGAGAACTAGGACCGCCTTAAGAAGAAAACTACACATTTACTAGAATAAAGTTAGACATTTAGGAGACAAAGTGGTCATTCTACACAAAGAAAGTTGGAGAATTATGAGACAAAAGTCAGAATTGTAGGACTTTATTCTGATAAATGTATTTCTTTGTTATTTTGATGGTGGCTCCAATTCTCTGTCCTAAAGTTCAAATGACTGAACTAGAAAAACTAGACACACAACTCTGTCCAAAAACACACAAAACACACCATGAGGAAGACAACAACTAAAGTTTAGAGTCTATGAAGACTAACAGCAAAATCATTGAAGATGATCTGAAAAATAGAATTGATAGTTGAAGAAAAGCAGAAAAATCTTTGTTTTCATCCACTAAGGCCTCATGGTCTCTCTGCTCCAAACATTTCTATTCTAGCTTGTTGGTCTGATGGAATCCCAGAGTTCCTGAACATGGAAGGAGGAAATAGGACTCTGTTACCTGGAACTGTAATCTATTACTTTAGGAAGGAGTTCTCCCACAGACTGGATGGAGGAGAACAGGAAGGTTTGGAGTCAGAAATGAAAAAAGCCAACAAGCATCAGCTGATTGTTGTTGAGGTGATGAAGAAGAGTCCTCCATGTTGTTGATCCAACAATGATGAAGCTTTGGAAACAGCAGAGGGAGGAGAGTTTGCAGAGAAAGAAGAAGATCTTCTCCAAACATTCAGAAACAAACAGTCAAGTTAGTGAAGACAAAGTTCCAGAAACAAACTCACTTCAGTTTCTGCAAAGAGATGAAGAGGAAGAAGAGTCTCCCTCACCGTGTCAACGCAGCTGCAGCACTGATCACTGACTCACAACCAGGAAGAGTCCACCTGGATGGAGGCGGGGCAGCACAGGTGGGCGGGGCAGCAGGTGGAGCAGCCTCAACCAGAAACCTGCTAGTCACTGGGAGGAGGGGCGGAGCTTCAAGCTGTCAGATTGACAGATAGTTGATGTCAGTGAAGGTCATGTGACCTTCTGCTTTCTGTTCTCCCCCTTCCAGACGTGCATGACCCCCCCTCATCTGTCATCTACTGACACTGAAGCAGAAACTCCTGATGGAGCTGAAGGGAGGGGCCTGACTATTTCCTGGAAACAGCTCCTTCTGATCATCAGTCAGAACAGCCGTTGGAGGCAGAGATTTGATCCCAAAGAAAAGCTCAAAGTGAAAGAATGTGGATCTTCCAGATCTGTCAGAGCTTCCAGGAAAAACTCCGACAGATTCCAACAGAGAGAAAGATGTGAGGAGCAGAAAAACACTTTAGTTTGACACTTTGATGACTGCAGGAAGTTTAGAAAAAGAGTCCCACTGATCTCTCCAAAGCTCCAAATCTCTGTTTTCCCTCCAAGGATCAGGATCTTCAGGTGTTTCTCTTCTCCACCTCATACCTGCTGATCTTCCTCCAACCACCTGAGTCTGTTTTCTCTTCCTGTGCTCTTTCAGCTCTGCAGAGACTTTCCTCCTCGTCTGTCTTCCTCATCCATTCCTTTGCTGTCAGATCAACTGTCAGCTTGTTGCATCACATGTTGGAGTTTGGAGCAGGAGCTCTGATGCCTTCATGGTCGTCTGTTCAAAGCAGAAATGTTCCTTTCAGCTCAAACACATCATCAGCTTTTAGGAATTGATCTGCAGACATGAACATTGTTCTGATTTGATGGAACATTCCTAGATTCTCTGGGAATGTTTCCATCTTTTCTGATCACATTGTTGACTGACAGCTCTGCTCTGACCTCTGACCTCTTTACTGCTGACACAAACATCAACATTCAGACTGTTTGGAACCAGAGTCTGAGCCTGAGAGCAGCTCTGACTGAAAGAATGTGGATCTTCCAGATGCTCTGTGGGACTTTTTCTCTGCTTTAGTCTGGAAGAATGTTCTGCAGCAGAACCACATTCCTGAATGACGTCTTTGTTCCTCAGTAACAGGAAGTGTTTGAACGGCTGCAGATTCTGCAGAACATCAAGGTTTCCTGCAGCTGGAATGAAGGAGTGCTGCCCCCTGGTGGACAGGAACTCAGCAGTGCAGCTTCAGGATGGAGTGGGTTCCAACAGATCAGATCAACGTTCTGCTCTCTGCTAAAGAGGCCGTTTCATCAGCTGGGAGTCTGTTGGAGGTTCTAGGATTCTGCAGCTTCTCCTCCAGGAGGGTGGAGACGACTTTCTCCCCCCATCTGATCACAGTCTCCATGAAACCATGAAGAAGATCTAAGAAGAAGAAGAAGATCATCCTGAGATGTGAGCAAACCTGGAGGACGACTAGAAGAAACGTCTGATCTGTGAGAGTTTGAGTTTGTTTGTGAAGAG
>CM074509.1:22333981-22352479 GCA_037389245.1 Oryzias sinensis | reverse complement strand
GGTTATAGCTTTTGGTTGCAAATTATAGGTTTTGGTTCTCAATTTATGCATTTTGATCCTCAGATTTGAGGTTTTGATGCGCGGTTTTACTGTTTTGCTGCATGATTCTTTAGGCGCTACATTGACACCATACGAGAGGCTCTCATGTCATCTGATGAAGATCAAACATTTCCTCCAGTCAGACATCAAGCTGCACTTCCTATTCTGCTCTGCAGAGGTCAGCGTTTGCAGATCCCCAAAGCCTCCGTCTGTTTGCAGATGATATCATGGTCTGTACCTGCAGAGGTGAAGATCTTCACTTTGTTTCTTTGTTTGGTTGAAGAATGAAGAAAGAAGTAAAGACAGAAAAACCACAACCAGATCAAATGGGACGGAAAAAGCTGAAGCTCAGATGATTGATCCTCCTTTCTACTCCTCCAAATCCTTTCATCACTTCCTGATCCAGAACTCCAAACTAATGCTGGATCAGTCTGATCTGATCTTAGCCAGGATCCTTTAGGATTCCAACAAAGAGTCTCCCAGCTGAGTCCTAACAGTCAAGAACTTCATCTGAAAGCCTTTGAAATGCAAACATCCACATTCTTTCCATCCCAGCTGTTCCATCAACTCACCCCTCTGACACAAATGCATCTGTTCTTTCTTTGACTTCTTCCTCTGGATCTTTGGAACCGCTTTGTGTCTCTGAAGTCCAACCGGCTCCAGTTTCAAACCGGTTCTGAATGCAGGAAGCAGATTCCTGTGGACTTTGGACCTGAAGGACATGGTCTGATCCTGGAGCAGATCATAAAGTTGATAAATCTGTTCTGCAGTCAACAGATGATTGGTTGATGTGTAATTATTGACTGGATTTATGGTTTGATTGTTTTCTTCTGTCAAACATCAACAGGTTTGGAGTTTTTCTCTTTCTGTTTCTCCAAACATGATGGAAGTCTGAGAGAACTGGATCAACTCTGTCTCCATTTACCATCACTTCTCCTTTCCTCTCATTTTCTTTTGACCCTAAACTCCTCAAACAGGATTCCTGAAGCCGCTCTGAAAGTCAGATGGTTGGGAGTCTCTGTCAGGGTTTATGTTTGTGAAAAAGACCTTCAGGATTTCAAATCTGGTTCTGGACTCTTCTGCTTGAAGAAAGTCTGACAGACAAACCCTGCAGGAAGAAACCAGCTGCATTTATTTGTCATAGAGTATCTTAGATGTTTTTTATAATGTTAATAATCTCTAAATGCTGTTCTGATCACTTTATCCTCTGGGTATGGTAAATGGTAAATACTTATATAGCGCCTTTCTTCCTACAAGGACAAAGCGCTTTACAGTCACAGACCCATTCACCCAGTCACACATTCACTCACACACTGGTGGTCGCTCCGCTGCCAAACACAGGCGCCTGCCTACCTCCAGAGGCAAGCTGGGGTTCAGTGTCTTGCCCAAGGACACTTCAACTCATGAGTGTGCAAGGCGGGAATCCAACCTACAATCTTACGATCATGGGTCGACCGCCCTACCGCTGCACCACGGCCGCCCTATGCCAATTCTTTGCTGTTTGAATTTCTGTATGTCTTTTTTTGCTGCTGAAGATAAAGGAATTTCCCCATTGTGGGACGAATAAAGGTTATCTAATCTAATCTAATCTAATATGCAGCTTCTGTGCTCCAAAGTCTGTTTCCACGGCAACAGCAGGTCTTCAGCTGGTCCCGCCCGCAGCAGACTTAGGAACAGTTATTTCCCCAGAGTCGTCACCTTTGCACATGTATCTAACAGACTACACTGTAAGTACACTCCAACTCCAATTTTAAGCAAGGTTTTAGAAAATCTCGTTTTATTCACCTGAATGAGTTTCTCTGACAAAACAACATTTTTGAGATAAACTAGTCTGGTTTTAGAATGAACCACAGTACAGAGACAGCCTTGTTAAAAATAGTTAATGATGACAGATGTGCCTTGGATTCAGGTCAGATCTCAGTACTAGTTCTACTAGATCTAAGTGCAGCTTCTAATACTGTTGATCTTACAGGATTACTCTCTGGAAACTGTAACATGAGTCCTGAGTTACTTTTTAGTTTCTGTAGAACAGCTGCAGAAGAAAAACTTTTCCACAGAGTTGTTCTCATTTCTCTGAAGGATGATTTGGTTTCATGAAGATTTCTAATCATAAAGTTTATTTCTGGTAAAGTGAAAACAATGGAAACACAATCGGAGGATCAGAATTCAGCTGAAGTGAGTTTAGTCCATGAAAAGAAAACTGAGGCTGTGTTCAGACTGGACACATTTGGTTTAAAGTGAACCAGAGTTTGTTTCCTGATAATCTGGATCAGATGTTCAGTCTGAATCCACCCAAGTGGATCCTGTTCTGGACCAGGAACCGCTCTCTGACCCGTCTGTGGAGGCGGTCTCAAACAGAGAACTACAGGCCTGTGAGCCTCAGGAACAAACGCTTTCATTAAAGCAGGTTCTACCACGGAGAACTAGGACCGCCTTAAAAAGAAATCAATTGTTACGACCCCTGGGGGGTCTTCCAGAAAGCAGGTTATGCTAGCTCCTACGGTAAGTTTGAGGCTAAGGAAGCTGATAACCTCAGCTTTCGGTTCCAGAAATGGAGGTATGTTTCAGGGTAGGTCAGGTTACCATGGCAACTCATGCTCTGAACATAACCTGGTCCGGAGCAGGTTTAGTTGAAGGTTAGTTTGTTTACAGAGAGGGGAAGCAGCATGGCGTGTCCATTTGAAGATGATTTAGTGGATGAAGAAGCTCAGATAATACTTTTTCCACCATGAGAGGGTGATAAGACCACATATGGATGTTGGAAAGAGAAACTTTATACTTTGATCTAACTTAATTATTTGCTTCAGTTCAGATAAATCATTTTTTTAGTTAAGTCAGCTTAAAAATAATACGTCAGACATGTATTTGATGAAGTAATTGTAATTAAGTCATTGTAATTTTCAAAATAAAAGCACGTTGTCCAACAGAGTTGTACTTTTCTAGCTGCAGAGTTGTACTTTTCTAGCTGCAGACGTTTTTACCGTTTGAAAAAGTTCTCATCTGCTCCAAAACAGCCACCAAAGTGTATTTTGGAGATGTAGCTTCCAGCCTTAAAGGAGGCGGCGCTGTCATGGTGTGGGCTTTCCACTCTGGGATCTGTTTGTTCCCAAAAAGCATCTCAAAGCAATGAGGACTTTTCTGAACTTCCAGTCCCACACAGACACATGAGTTGGTTTGGTTCTCCTGTGTTCTGCAGCAGAGACGTTTTCCTAAACTTGTTGATGACTAAAGTTCTGCTGGGATTTTTCCTCTTCCAAACTGAAGGAATTTATATTTTTTGTGGTCCTTATTTCTCCTAGGTTTTAATCTTATCTTTATTTCATTGAAGGTTTTCTTTCAGGTTTACTGTTTGTGGGTTCCAGCCACTTGAATTTAAAAGGGACTTCCTGATAATTGCATATGTAAAGAGGTTTTGATGCTGCAGCTCAGAACTCATCCCCCTTCAGCAGAAACAGTCTTCGATCTTCTAAGACCATCTGAAAGGCTTGGCTGTAGGTCTGACATAGATCATAAATCAATCATCTCTGAGACTGATTCAATCCCTGGGAACCACTTCAGACATCTGCTCACGTGTGGGGGAACAAAGGTTTATTATCTACTGGCTGATAGGAAGTGCCGGTCACCTGTAAGGGACCACCTGGGGAGCCATTTGGTTGCGGGACCATGTCAGTCTGTGAGGAGACCCCCTAGACAGCAGAGGGGGAAACAGATGCTGACTCCAAGTATGGACTAAGGAAGTAGGCAGGCTCCCTGCCGGCCAATCCGAGCGTCCAGAGGCGGAGATACAGCAGCCATCTTGCTTACAGAGGAAGAGACTCTGACCACTTGTTTAAAAGTCTGCACTCAAGGAACTTTCTTTGTTCTCAACAGGCTGGCATGTTAAGACGTTGGTAATTTTGCGCTGTGCAAGCTCTGAAACTTTGAGAACCCAGATGTCTGTTTTATTTTGTTTTACTCTGTTTTTAGAAATATTGTTAGGGAATAAATTTGTTAAACTTAATCCGGTTGAATCCAGTGGTTTTCTTCTTCTCGACTTTTTGAACACGCAAGGAAAGTAATCTCAAAGCGACAGATTATTTCCTACAAAACAGAACCAGAACCTTTTGTAGAGCTGCTTGCTTCAGTGTGTAGAGGAGTGTTTGATTCTCACATCTGGATCTATTTTGGCTAAAGGTGCTGTTTGCTGGTAACCCCCCCGCTGAGGATGTCTTTCTGTATTTGTGCTTCTGTTCATCACTGATTCAATCAACTTTTCCTCTTTTCACGTTGGTGACTCCTTCATTTAACGCAGAAAAACATCATTCAAACTAGTTTTTATGTCTATTTCAGATACATTTGAACATTTTTATTGTTTGATTCTGTTGGTTTTTGTGGATTTCTGGTTTCTATCCATCAGATTTAGTAGCTGCAGCATCACATGACTTTAGAAAACGTAAATAAGTGAAATAATTCAGATCAAGTTGATCAGAACTTGTGTTTGAGTCGATTCTTGGTGGATCCATGAAACATTTAGCTTTAGTCACAGAAAAAAGCAAAAAGGCTGAACAGCTGCTTTATTTGCATTCAGGAGGGAAACTCGTGACGTCAACGCGCTTTTTCACCGGCTGCTTTGTTCGCAAAGGATTGTGGGAATGCAGGTGTTCTGGAATTTCCGGGTGACACGCGCTTGTTTCTTCAGGTGAGGACAATAAATGAGGAACCATCAGACATTCTTGTCAGAGAGAACATTGACTCAGTTCAAGTTTTCCTTCAAGACCAGAAGTCAAACGAAAGTCCCGTGACGTCACAAACCGGATCAGCCACATTCGGAGAAGATCGGGTATTTCCGTGGAGCTGAACATCCAGCAGCTGCAGCTCTGCAGTCTGCCAGCAGAGGGCGCCCTTCCTGAAACTCTAATGCATCAGGTATGGAACATTGATGTTAAAAAACGGAATGATGAACTAAAATACCAGAGTATGAATGAAAAAAACACACAATGAGGATTTAAAACCACATCAAACATCACAGATTTAACATTGAAACAGTTTGATGTTGAGAACAAATTCATGGACTTTAGAGCTTTTTGTTTTTCTACATTTAGTCTGACATCCACAAAATAAAGAAAATGTGGGATTTAGTTAGAAAATGGACATTTATGGACATAAACGAGCAAAGAGTAGGAATAAGTTTCTGGAACATTTGAAGGACATTTCTTTATGTTGGTGGAAGTCAAACATGTTTTTTGGAACAGTTTCTCGTTATAACGAAATAGTTGTTTACAGTAAAACGTCACCTTCTCGCGGGATATTTCATTCTCGTCTTGATGGAACTGTGGGAAAAGATGGAGAATCAGC
Source organism: Oryzias sinensis (assembly GCA_037389245.1). Classification (NCBI taxonomy): domain Eukaryota; kingdom Metazoa; phylum Chordata; class Actinopteri; order Beloniformes; family Adrianichthyidae; genus Oryzias; species Oryzias sinensis. Next base: position 22,347,106 of record CM074509.1, on the reverse strand, counting down.
GGGAGCCTCTTTATTCCTTTTTAAGGGATAGAAATGTGTCGGAGGACAGAATTTCCACCATGAGGAATGACAAAGTAAGTTATACTTGTGATAAACAGCCAGGGGTAGTTGCACTACTCTCTACCAGCGCGACGGTCGTGAAATAGCACAATGTTAACTGAGCTTGTACTGAAATCAGTACTTAACAAAATTTATCAGGGTTAAGAAAATATATACAACAACATAAAGACTATGACAAAATTAAATAGGAATGTCTTCTTTTTTTCTGACCCACTATACATATATGAGAATTAGTATGATGATAAATAAAATAAACAGTCCACTGCTGCTTGAAGGCTTCAACTTAGTTGACTTTTTCTTTTTGTAGGGAGAAGAGGCCGACCAGCCATTGATGTTACCAGAGAACACATTGAATTTCTGCTGAAGCAAGGCCATCCAATCTCCCAAAGTGCTGAAATCCTGGGATGCTCCTCATCATTTTGGTAGCAGAAGTCAAAGTTGTTGGCTTTACCTGTTAGAAGTCTGCGGTCTGCAATAGATGATGGGGAACTAGAACAACATGTGAGGCAACTTCAGAGCCAATCTCCTCATTCTGGAAATGAGCTCATTGGAGGTCTTCATCTTTAGGCCGGATTTCATTCACATTTGTCTGCTATTGTTTTGGGAATATCATGCCAATGGAGATATTTGGACCAATCTGTTGCAGATGATCAGAGCCCTGTTGGGGCACAGGGTGTGCTTGTTACACGGTCCAGGGTGCGTGAGATGTTGACACGGGTCAATCCTACTGCTGCTCCAAGGAGAAGGAGCCAGACAGTTGCAGGACGTGTTTATCATGTACCTTACCCCAATAGTTTGTGGCACATTGATGGGAACATGCGTCTCCTAAGGTTATTATTACCATACTTGTCATCCTTTTTTAGATTTTGAAAATAACTTCAGCAAGTAGAAAAAGTTTCCAGCTCTATTGTTTCCAGACGATATAATATTTGTTTTTCAACCTTTCTAGATGGGGTTTTGGGATTCATGGTTCAATTGATGGATCCTCCCGTCTGATGACTTCCCTCAACTGCAGCACAGACAATCGGGCCACAACAGAGCTTTCTCCGTGTTTGAAAGCAACATGCCTCTATGCCCTACCATCAAGAGTCAGAGCTGACCATGGTGCTGAAAACATCCTGGTGGCTTTATTCATGCATCTACTTCAAGGACTTGAACACAGAGGATTCAGAACCGGACGATCCGTTCACCATCAGAGCATTGAAGGCCTTTGGCGTGATGTATTTCTGCATGTGTTGCAGCACTTTGACCTCATGTTCTCCTCCTTAGATCAGGGGTATTCAATTATAATTCAAAAAGGTCCAGTTAGTAAAATCTTTTCCCAGCAAAGGTCCGGATCTTATGTTTTCACTTAACATAATGTCCCTCATGTTAATAAAATCAATAACGCACATACATTTCTATATAATTTATTGTTACATTTCAAGTGTTTTCAAAGTAATATGCTTTTAACATACCGAAAAGTCTGAACTTGTGTGGCACTTGAATGGAAAACAATACTGTAGTTGTCTTTACTACATGTCAAGTACAGATACTGAAATTATTCTGAATAAAATAAATAAAAGTGCAAACACAGCTTTGAGCAGCCATTTCAAGTAATGTATAACATTCAGAATCTTTTGAATAAAATAAAAGTGCTTTTAATCTTCAAGAAAAAAATAAACAAAAGACATTTGAGCTACCACCTTTTTAAAACATGAACTGCATTTGAAACAAAATAACACAAAAACTTTTCAAGTAAAATAGAACAGAACTTTGAGCAGCTCCCTTTTTCATCTCTCCTTTCAACCTTTCCTCACTCCCTTTCAATCTTTCTTTCCTAGTGAGAGAAATGGGCATGTAACTGTCCTGCCAGCAGTTTGAATCTTGGCTTAAATGGGGTTAGTGCAAGGCTCATGCTCATGTGGAGATGCTCATTGGTGAGCCTAGAACGGTACTTTGTTTTAATAATGTTCATTGACGAGAAAGCTGGGGTGTTCGCTTCCGGCTCTCGGAGAAGACGCCACGCAGGCATAGAGCAGCTGCAGTTCTCAACTCTATTTACCGCATAAAAGCGTAAATATTGAGAAAAGCAATTCCTAAACATGCCACCAAGAAGAAACCCAGTGTCTGAGGAATATGAGGACTTGAGGAAGACACAAGAGATCAAAGCTATGAAGATTGTTCACGGACAAATTCTGGATGCTATCGGAGAGGTGAAGCAGGTCCGGGCTCTGCAGGAGCAGTGCTTCAACAGGATGGATATAATTGAAAGACGAATGGATGACCAAGAGCAGATCTCCAGATCTAACGACGTGATAATCACCGGATTGAAAATCAAACCCCGGTCATACGCACATGCGGTGACCGTTGGGAACGGTGAGGAATCCGACGAGCAGGAGACGAGCTCTGTGGAAAAACAGGTGGAGGACTTCCTAAAGTCCAATGGAATTTCTCTAGACACCAACAATGTGGAGATCTGCTGACCGCTTCCCAGGAGAAGAGACACCGACAAACCAGCGATCCTCTTAAAGTTTGTCAATCGGAAACACAAAGCAGCTTTATTGAAGCAAGGAAGAAATCTGAGGGGAACCAACGTTTTCATGAATGACACCTCACGAAAAGGAATGCCGACATCGCCAGAAGAGCACGTTACTTGATAAAGCAGGGGAAAATTCAGGGAACCTGGGTAAAAGACTGTAAAATTTATGCCAAACTCTGTGGCTCCCCTGAGCAGTCCAAGGTTGTTCTTATCAGGAGCCTGCAAGATTTGGAAAAATATTTACCAACTACAGTCTAAACAAGAAATACGTGAAGATGCTGGTCTTACGAGATGAGGAGACAAACTCTACTATCCATGGCTTCTGAAAAAACAACACTTTTTCTTCAACAGTCACTCACAACCACAACTGTCAGAGAGATCTGAATGGTGAGCAAACCGACCTTCAAATATTCAGTGATAATGACAACAACCTTCAAGACATCGACCCTGATCAATTCTTTTCCACTGTTAATATGGACTGCAAATATTACAGCATAGATGACTTTAAAAACTCTGTTAACCCAGAAGAAAAACTGTCAATCATTCACTTTAACAGCAGAAGCATGTATACCAACTTTGAAGACATCAAGGACTATTTACAGAACATCGGGCATTCCTTTGATATCATAACCATATCTGAGACTTGGTTCAGCCGCGACAAGGACGCTGACTTTGAATTGGAAAACTATGAACTTAACTATGTGAACAGAGTAAACAAAAAAGGTGGAAGAGTCGCAATATATGTGGAAAAAAATATGAAGTTTACAGTAATTGATTAATTGTCTGTGGCAGTGGATGGAATACTGGAATGTCTTACAATTGAAATATGTAACAATTCAGGGAAAAATGTCATTATAAGCTGTGTTTATAGGTCGCCAGGGTCAAGCCTAGAAGTGTTCAGTGACTGGATGGAAAAGATGTTTACCTCTCTAAATAACAAAATATTATACATCTGTGGAGACTTCAATATCGATCTGATATACCCCAGCAAACATAAAGCCACCGACGACTTTATCATGAACACCCGCAAAGCTGCGGGCCCGGACTCTGTCTCCCCCTCCACCCTGAAGCACTGTGCCAACCAGCTGTCTCCAGTGTTCACAGACATCTTCAACACCTCACTGGAGACCTGTCATGTGCCAGCCTGCTTCAAATCCTCAGTCATCATCCCTGTCCCCAAAAAGCCCAGAATTACAGGACTGAATGACTACAGACCCGTTGCCCTGACCTCTGTAGTTATGAAGTCCTTTGAGCGCCTCATCATCTCCTACCTCAAAGACATCACAGACCCCCTTCTGGACCCCCTGCAATTTGCCTACAGAGCCAACAGATCGGTAGACGATGCTGTAAACATGGCCTTCAACTTCATCCTCCAGCATCTGGACTCTCCAGGATCCTACGCCAGGATCCTGTTTGTAGACTTCAGCTCCGCGTTCAACACAATAGTTCCATCCCTGCTCCATGACAAACTCTCCCAGCTGAATGTGCCTGACTCCACCTGCAGGTGGATCACAGACTTCCTGACGGACAGACACCAGTATGTGAGGCTGGGGAAACTCGTCTCAGATACTCGGACCACCAGCACCGGATCCCCCCAGGGCTGTGTCCTTTCACCACTGTTATTCTCCCTGTACACAAACAGCTGCACAGCTGGTCACCAGTCTGTCAAACTCCTGAAGTTTGCTGACGACACCACACTCATCGGCCTCATCTCTGACGGAGATGAGTCGGCCTACAGGAGTGAGATAGCCAGGCTGGTGTCATGGTGCAGCGCCAACAACCTGGAGCTTAATGCTCTAAAGACAGTGGAGATGACAGTGGACTTCAGAAAGGCCCCAGCCCCCCTCCCCCCTGTCATCCTCTGTGACTCCCCGGTGACCTCTGTGGAGTCCTTCCGCTTCCTGGGAACCATCATCAGCCAGGACCTCAAGTGGGAGCAGAACATCAGCTCCATCACTAAGAAGGTCCAGCAGAGGATGTACTTCCTGAGGCAACTGAAAAAGTTTCACCTCCCTGTAAAGATGCTGGTAAACTTCTACACTGCCATCATCGAATCCACCCTCACGTCCTCCATCACAGTCTGGTTCGCTGCGGCCACAGCCAGAGACAAGGCCAAGCTGCAGCGTGTCATCCACTCAGCGGAGAAGGTGATCGGCTGCCACCTCCCCTCTCTCCAGGAGCTGCACATCTCCAGGACCCGGAGATGGGCAGCCAGGATTGTAGCCGACCCCTCTCACCCAGGACATGAACTCTTTCGGCCCCTCCCCTCTGGCAAGAGGCTCCGGTCCATCAGGACCAGGACCTCGCGCCACAAGAACAGCTTCTTCCCCACTGCAGTCAGCCTGCTGAACAGTACCCCAACTCCCCCCAGCTGACCCCCCCCCCACCAAAGGACTATCGCTGCTACTTACAGACCATCCCAGCCCACCTGTGCTCCCACCTCACTCAACTGTATATAGTGTGTTGTTGTGTTAATTTAATTTTTTAACTTATTTTAATTGTACCATACACCAAGACAAATTCCTCGTTTTGTAAAGTGCGCTCTACTGAACCTGGCAATAAAACCTATTCTGATTCTGATTCTGATTCTGATCAGCAGAATGTATTCTATGAGTTTATATCCAACCATAACTAGACCCAGCAGAATCACTACTCAAAGTGCTACTCTGATTGATAATATTTTTACAAATATACACTCATATGAGTGGACTAATGATATGTGACATTACTGATCATTTACCAGTTTTTGCACTATTTGACATCAAGGTGAAGACAAAGAAAATGATAAAAGAACCAGTCTATAAAAGAAAAAGAAATGAAAAAACCATGAATGCCCTGAATAATGACTTATCCAGACAAAACTGGAACTCTGTGTACAGAGAGAAAGATGTCGATATTGCTTATAAATGTTTTTTTGAAATATTTAGGTCACTTTACAATAAGAACTGTCCAATTTATGAATTCAAGAACAAATTTGCCAAATGCCCTTGGTTAACCACCGGTCTACAAAATGCCTGTAAAAGGAAAAATAACCTGTATAAAAATTCTTAAAACAGAGGACAAGAGAAACTGAACAAAGATATAAGTCATATAAAAATAAACTAACTGAAATAACACGTTACAGTAAAAAAGTGTACTTCAACAATCTACTGAATGATAATAAATACAACATAAAGCGAGTTTGGGAAATATTAAATAACATCATTAAAAATGGGACAAAAAAGCGAACTTATCCAGATTACTTTACAGATGAGAAGGGTCAAAGCTATGACATCAATGAAGCAGCAAACGGTCTCAATAACTACTTTGTAAACGTGGGTCCAGAGTTGGCAGCGGAAACTCCAAAATGCAAAACTAGCAAAGACAATAACCCACCCATCGACAGGATCCCACACTCAATCTTTCTCTCTGATGTGAACGAAAATGAGCTGAGATCAATTGTGAATAATTTCAAGAATAAAAACTCAAAAGATGTGAGGATATAGATATGAAGGTGGTGAAAAAAGTCATTTATAGTGTAGCTAAGCCTCTAACATACATTTGTAACTTATCATTACAAACTGGGAGATTCCCAAACCAAATGAAAATAGCCAAAGTGATTCCTATCTATAAGAGTGGAGACAAACACCAATTTACAAACTATAGACCTGTTTCTCTTCTTCCACAATTCTCAAAAATTTTAGAAAAAATATTCAATGATAAATTAGCTTTATTTATTGAAAAACATAACATTATAAATGAAACCAATTTGGTTTTAGAGAAAACAGATCAGCCTCATTGGCTATCATTATATTCTATTCTACAGACAATCAAAGGGAACTTATAAAAGTGGTGAACACTGGGTTAAATAATATAAAACTATGGATGGATTACAACAAATTATCTTTGAACCTAAATAAAACCAAAGTGATGTTTTTTGGTAAATACAACACAAATAAAGAGCTCTCAATTGAAATTAATAATGTCTTAATTGAACGTGTTACAGAAATCAAATTCTTAGGGGTTTTTATCGATGACAAACTAAGTTGGAAGCCACACATCAGACACATACAAACTAAAGTCTCAAAAAGTATTTCAATCGTAAATAAATCTAAACATATATTAGGATACAACAGTAGATATTTATTGTACTGCTCTTTAATATTACCATATTTCACCTACTGTATAGAAATTTGGGGGAATAATTACAAGAGTTCACTACATCCTCTCTTTCTACTTCAAAAACGAGCCGTCAGAGTTGTACATAAAGCCGGATATCATGATCATACAAACAATCTATTTTATCAATCAAGACTTTTAAAACTGCATGACCTTGTTGATTTTTACACTGCGCAACTTTTATACAGAGCCAGCTGGAAATTGTTACCATCCAACATCCAAAAACAGTTCTTAGATAATGAAGGAGGCTACAGACTGAGGGGATGTAGGAACTTCAAGATCAAACTGATAAGAACCACAAAGAAAAGTTTCTGTATGTCGGTGTGTGACACTAAACTCTGGAACTGGTTTAGTAATGAGTTCAAAAAATGTTCAAATATTCAAGAAAATGTATAAAGAATCTCTTATTTCAGGACAAGAGGATTTAAGGATCAACAGGTGCTTGAATAATTCCAAATACATGTGTGAACTTGATTGTGGTGAAATTATCAAAGCTCTTTTAATTACAACCACTGAGTGTTACATTGTAATGTGCAATAATGATAACTGAAATGTTTAAATTACAATCAATAAGCTATTGATTTTGTTTACTTGATCTGCAATCTGTAGCATAATTACTGGTTTAATCTTATCATGTGTTCTAATGATAATCAATGATTATTACATATCATATCGTTACTGTTTACTGAAATCATGAATGAATGTTTTCTGAAGATCATCAATCATTTCTAGGGACTGGATTTAGTTACTTGAAGAGAATCTATCTGATCAGAACCGGATTTAAAACTCTGTAAAACTATCAAATGAATGAACTCAGTAGGGGGGGGATTATATAAGCTTGCTTCTTCCCACTCCTTTTCAAGCAATAAATCAAACTCTACTGATACCTCAGTTAATTATCACTGTATTTAATTAAGAATATAATATTGAAGTGACATTTTTGTTGTCTTTTTAATCTATGCATTTCATCATTTCTGTAATGAGTTTGATAAATATGTGTAATTTTTTTTATTGCTTTGACTACAATGCTTGAAATAAATCAATAAATCAAATCGAATCAAATCAAAGCTGTCTCACAACTGTAAGTTGATCCAAACATGGTTAAGGTGTGTAGTGCTACTTTGGTTAGACCAGGGAACATCGTTTGTGGCACAATCTGTAACCAGAAAGTAGCAGAGTCAGTTGTTTCAAAATGGCTTCTTAGAGCAACATCTGCTTGCAAATCAGTGAGCTCTAACTGTAAAGATCCAGGATGTGCCTACTTGAAGGTCTGTGTCACCTCCTTTGAAAATCCTCTGATAAGGAATGGATTCTCAATTAGCAGGAGGAGATGGTGTCCCAGGTTGAAGCAGTCAAATCATTGACAGAAGTTTCCAATCAGCTTGTCTATGAAGCCGACATAAGGGGAAATGTCTCTCTCACCCTGAATTTGTTCACGCATTTGTGGGAAATGCTCACAATCTGCTTGGAGATCTTCTTTGAAAATGTCCAGCTTAATCTGGAATGAGTGGACAGTTTTCATCAAATGGCGGATAGAATTTTTCTGAGCCGTCAGCTTTAAATTGAGCTCATTAAGGTGTCCTGTGATGTCCACCAAAAAAGCCACCACATCCATCTTGTGCTTATCTTACAAAAAGTTTACAAACTGTGTCACTTTTTTAATCTTGAGCTGCTGTGAGAAAGCAGCTCTTTCCTTTCGGATGGACCAGAAGCGTTCCAGTGCATTGCCTTTACTCAGCCATCTCACGTTGTTGTGGAGCAGTAGGTCATTCACATCTGCATCCATTTCCTTCAAAAATTCTCTCAGCAGTGCGGGATGACTCAATGATGGTGCCGCTGGGTCAGGTGTGCTGCTGGTCTACTGCTCTGTTTGAATGTGAGTGTGAAAGGAAAGTCTTAACCCACAAGCTTGTCTACAAGAGAACTGAACATTTGAGTCTGATGTAAAGCAAGGCTGGAATACGGCATAACATTCCAAAAGAGCTGAGAAGAAGATACAGAGGGACCCGTGCTGGGGCGAAGAGGAGAAAAAAGGCCATCGCCAAGAAAGAACGCAGCCGGAGATGTAAACCAGCAGTCCTGTCAGTGATCATGGGAAATGTAAACGTCTTGGCAAATAAGACAGATGAACTCCTTGGGTTGGTCGGTTGTCAAAGGATCTATCCAGAGTGCTGTCTGTTCATGCTAACAGAGACTTGGCTAACAGCCAACACACCCGACAACAACATGGAGCTACCCGGCTTCTCTCTGGCGTGCTGACAGAGACACCGCGGCGTGCGGCAAAAGTAAAGGAGGCGGCCTCATAATGTTCATCAACGAGTGGTGTAACCCTGGACACTTCACTGTTAAAGAGATCGTCTGCTGCAGGGACTGTGAACTTTTAGCCGTTAGCATTCGGCCGTATTACTTACCACTAGAGTTTACTCATGTCCTGGCTGTCTGTGTTTACATCCCTCCAGTGATGGAGGTGGTTGTTAATACGGTAATGGAACTACAAGCACGGCACCCACAGGAACCTGTGGTCATCTCAGGGGACTTTAATCACGTCTCCCTGGATTCCCCGCTGTCATCTGTGCAGCAGTACGTGAACTGCCCAACTCGCAGTGACAGGACGATTGATTTGTTTAATTGCAACATCAAAGATGCCTATCAGGCCACACCCCTCCCCGCTCTCGGCAAATCAGATCATGTTCTGATCTCCTTACAGCCTACAGACACACCTTTGGTGAAGAGACAGCCGGCAGTAAAACGAAGCGTGAGGAGGTGGAGGAGCTCATGGACTGTTTTGATAGCACTGACTGGAGCGTCCTGCTGGATCCCTATGGAGAGGACGTTGAGGGAGAAAAAGGTGCAGACAGAACTGAGGAGCTGCTTGAAGGAGGCAAAAAATACCAACAAGGACAGGGTGGAGAGGAAACTGAGAAAAACAACATCAGGGAAGTCTGGGAAGGAATGAAAACCATCACAGGGTGCAAGAAGACGACAAACGTAGTGGGGGAAAGTGCAGAAGAAGCCAATGAGCTGAATACCTTCTTTAATAGGTTTGACATTTCACCCCCCACTCCCCCCACTTCTAATAGCAGCCCGGTCCATGCTACACCCATCACAGTGCCCTTCCCACTGCATGTCCTCCCCCCTCAGCCAGAGGAGGGCCCAGCTGCTCAGGCTGCTGCTTCATCACTAACCAACCATGATCTCTCTCTCCCATGTCCTCTACATGTGATCCACACTAGAGCCCTGCTCGGGACTATTTTCTTCATCCCGCTCCCGCCCGCTAAATTTTTGACCAATCCCGCCCGCTCCCGCAATATGTATGTCCACTCCCGCCCGCACCCGCAAAACTCATAGAATTTAGTCCCGCACAGTAATAGAGATGCATTGATCTTGTATCGTCTCCCGTCCCGCAGGAAAAAAACACGTATTTTTATTGATATTATTAAAGAGTTTCATGTCCTCCTCCAGCCTCATCTTTTCATGCATTCCTCTTTTGTGTAATGTGCTACTTAAATATTAAATATATTTTTACAAATCCTATTCCGTTAAAAGTTTGCGTGTGTGCGCGCGCAGACAGACAGCCTGAAGCGCGCTCTTAGTAAGAGGCGGGGGGGGCGTTGCACACCCCCAACAACAGGTTAGATGACAGAGGCCATTGGGCGTCTCTACCTGGTGCCTTCACGGAGCTTCAGTACATAAGAAACCAACAGCTGCACAGCCTAACGTAGTCCGCTAATATATATTCATGAGATATTCATGCCAGCACTGATCCCGCGGGGTTTTTTTTTGCCGCCCGCTCCCGCCCGCAGCACAATTCAAACCGCCCAATCCCGCGAGATTTGGGTTGGGTCCCGTGGGACCCGGCGGGACCCGATCCCAATGCAGCCCTCTAATCCACACCCTCCACCTGCAGAATGTGCCCCCCCCCCCCACATCACAGAGCATCAGGTGAGGAGGGAACTGCAGATACTGAACATCAGGAAAGCAGCAGGTCCAGACAGAGTGTGTCCCAGGCTGTTGAAAACGTGTCCAAATGAGCTTGGGTCTCCTCTGCAGCACCTTTTCAACCTTAGCCTAAATGTAGGACATGTTCCATCCCTCTGGAAGACCTCGTGCATTGTTCCTCCCCCCAAGGTCAAGCACCCGAAGGAAAAGAAGGACTATCGGCCTGTAGCACTGACCTCACATGTGATGAAGACCTTTGAGAGGTTAGTGCTTCAGCAGCTGAAGCCACAGGTGCAGCACGTCCAGGATCTACTGCAGTTCAGATTCAGGGAGAGAGTAGGGGGGGAGGACGCAATCCTCTACTGGCTACACTATTCCCCCCTGGATGAAGGAGGCGGCGCTGTGAGAATGCTTTTCTTTGATTTCTCCTGTGCCTTTAACACCATCCATCCTCACCTGCTGCAGGAGAAGCTCACCAAGATGACTGTGAAACCATTCTTGGTGTCCTGGATCATGGACTATCTGACCAACAGGCAGCAGTATGTCCGCATGGGGGGGTCTGTCTCCAGTACCCTCAGCTGCAGTGTAGGGGCACCACAGGGGACTGTGCTGTCTCCTCTTCTTTTCACGCTGTATATGTCCGACTTCCACAATAACACCTCAACCTGCCACATGCAGAAGTTCTCAGACGATACAGCTATGGTGGCAAACATCAAAGAGTAAGAGGAGGGGGAGTACAGGCGGCTGGTGGAGGACTTTGTGACCTGGTGGGGGGAGAATCAGCTGCAGCTGAACATCCAGAAGACCAAGGAGATGGTTCTGGATTTCAGAAGGAAAGCCCGAACACCTCAGCCCGTGCAGATAGAGGGAGAATGTGTGGAGATGGTCCAGAACTACAAGTACCTGGGGGGTCGTGTTGGACCACAAGCTGGACTGGACTACCAACATGAACCAGCTTTACAAGAAGAGCCAGTCCAGGCTGGACTTTCTCTGGAGGCATCTGCACTAAACTGCTTCAGGATATGAGATCAGGGTTGTCTTGTTTCATCCGTGCAACAGCCCCCTTCTCTCTCCCAACCATGGCAGGTGCACCATCTGTGGTGACTGACACCACTTGCTTCAGATTAATCTTTCTTTTTGTGAGCATCTCCTTTATCCCCTCATGTATATCCTCTCCTCTTGTGTGGTGTTGAACCTAACATATCCTCACACATCTCTTTCTTCTCTTAGTGAGGAAATCTCACAAACACCAGCAGCTGGGTATCATCCGTTACATCTGTGGACTCATCAATGGCTAAGGAGATGCATACTGCGTTCTGAACAGCAGCATCAAGCTGTGCCAGCACATCCTCTGCTAATAGTTCAGTTTTTCTACTTGTTGTTGGAGCTGACGATGGGATTTTTTTTCCACACATGTCATCTTTTAGTTTACCGTCAAGTAAAGTTTCTGCAGCTGCATTTAAACACTCCTTTACGACTGTCACATCGCTGAATGCTTTCTTGTGTTGCGCCAAAATCCACGTGATCTTTAACGAACACTCATTTCCACGTTGCTGCCCGGTGAATGCATGCGTGATGACACGAGTAGACCTGTCATACTGTGCTTTCAATTCCATGATTTTACTTGCCCTCATTGCGGACTTCTGCGGGTACATTTCCTCAAACGACCCGTGTTTGGTCTCATAGTGACGCTTAACGTTGCCACTTTGATTAACGCCACATTTTCACAGCATATGAGACACAAAGGTTTAGAACTGGCTGCAGGCAGAATAAACATGCATTTGTTCGTCCATTCATCTTTAAAAGTTCGGTTTTCAGCATTTACTTTTCACATTTTTGAGCAAGCCATTTTCTCTCATCTCCTCTCTATCTCTCTCTCACACTCGCTGTTGCTGAAAGGTAAACAATCGATTTGATTGGCTTGGCTATTGATGACACTCCTGTCATAATTACTAGATTAACTGCGCATGAACAAATGATTTATATTTTTATTAATATCAAAGATTTTAACGGGCCCGGGCAGACTCGTCACTCGGTCCGGACTCGGACCGCGGTCCGCCATTTGACGATGCCCGCCTTAGAGGATTCAGAGGTTCTAAACCCAGATGATGATGTCCACAGACTTTCACTGCAGATTGTTTCTCTTCCTGAAATTCCACAAAGACTGGAGCAGTTTAGACAGGCCTGGAACCTCCAGAAAATAATGGCCCACCATCTGAACTCTGGACAGAGGGACGCTCCAAAACATTGCAACAGACAGCACAGCTGTCAACAATGTGTTTGGGGAAAATCCCTCCAGCCACCAAAACATTGATGCCATCCTAGAGCAGAATGGAATTCAAAGACTGCCTCCACTGGAGGAGGAAGAGTTCCCAGCTGTTCATGGAGAGACACCTACACTCATCCTCACTCAGCAACAATTTATGACAGCAGGAGGAGGAGGAGGA
>CM074509.1:22322766-22333884 GCA_037389245.1 Oryzias sinensis | reverse complement strand
CTGGAAATTAATTTAAATAATTTAGTTAAATTTATTCAAACTCAATAATTGTTTATACAACTCAAATTTACGTATTTATCTAACTAAATGTCACATTACTCCATTAATCTTTTTTCCATCTTAATTACTTATATTTCTTGAACTTTCATATGTCTAAGTTTGAGCCGGCAGATATGCTCATTTTTATAACAATAAAAAGGACGGAAAAAAATGCACGGAGTGCAAAAATTCATTAAAGAATTTTCCGTCTCTGTCATGATAAATTGATTGGTGGGGTGCAATATAAACTCATGCACAAGTTTGTAGTGAGCCCCAAAACTCTGTAAAGTAGAAACTTGGAGTATTTTTGTTTGTTTTAGACCCAAATCTTTTCATCTCTGTCACAGACTTCATGTTTGGATTCTGTTGGTATTTTTGACAGTAGAAGTTTTGTTCTCAGCTATGAATCAGTAAATGTGCTTTGATGGACTCTAAAATGATCATTGCTGCTTTTTCTGCAGGGATGTGATGCAGACAGAACAGCTCAGTGTTAGTGACTTGATCTCCAGGCAGAAGGGTGAGGGTTCAAATCCCACTGAGAGTCTTTGTTCAGAAGATCCTCATTTTTTCTCAGAGTGGAACCTCTTCACCTCATCAGAACCACCAGCTGCAGGTCTGGTTCAGACAATAGGATTCAGGAAAAACACACCTGACCATTAAACACCAGCTTGATGGTTCAAATCCCAACTTTCATCTCAAACATTTCTCAGAGTGTGGAACATCTTCTCTCATCAGAACCACCAGCTGCTCCTCTAAGACAGACTGATGGCTTCAGGGAAATGATGCCTGACCTCAATTCCCAACTGTGAGGGTTCAAATCCCACTGAGTCTCTCTGTCATTTTCTTCAAAGTGGAGAACATCTTCACCTTAAATCAGAGACCAGCTGCTGATTTGACCCAAGCAGAACAGCTCAGCGTTGTAGAGTTGATCTAACAAGCAGATGAGTGAGGGTTCAAATCCCACCGCATGGATTTGGAAAGAAACTCTCCAAGTTTTTTCAGAGAGTCTAACATCTTCACCTCATCAGAACGAGGAGCTGCAGTTCTGGTCTAGGAAGTATAGCACAGTGGCAGAGAAGAGGCTATTATGGGTGGGAGTGCAGGGTTCAATTCCAGACTTGGGACAGAGGCAGTAACTTCCCTCTGTCAGACTGAAGGTCAATCAAGGTCAGTGGAGTTTGTCTGGTTGGCAAAGGTCAAGGAAATGGGAGAAAGCAGCAGCAGATGCTAGAAAAGGTTGGAGGATAGAGAAGAGCAGCACAGATGGAGTGAAGGAGGAAGGATGAGGGGCTGGTCACAGAAAAGAAAGATGGAAAACAACAGAAACATGTGACCAGCCCCTCTGGGGGGGGAGGAGAGAGGAAGACACAGGCTAAACAAAGGTGGAAAAGGTTAGATAATAAGAGCAGAATTGGCTCAGATTAGATGCCTTGAAATGACGATTTATCGTATTTCAGGCAGATACTCGCAGCAGTGTTTTACACGTAAATTCCCTAGGGCGGTTCAGTCAATTAACTCACCTGCTCAGCGTCCTATTTAAGCCAGGTGAGCAGTTGTTCATTCTCTTTCTTACGTTCAGCGCTCATTCTTCGCCGGTCTCCGTGCCCGCGGGTCTCCTGCTCTTTCGGCGTCTTGCTGTGTTCCCACCGTTCTTCGGATGGATGATCCCCATTTTTATGATGTTGGTTTTCGTTTCGCCGCGTCTGCTCTGCTTTGCAGTGATCCGCGGGCGGCTGATGGCGCACAGCGCGTTCGTTTCGCCGCGGTCGCGTGCATCTGCAGGGGGTGTGCTTTCCGCGATGTTTGGGATGTCCGTGGCCCCCGATCAGGAGCAGTCCGGGTCTTCTCGTCTGCCGTGGTCAGCCGACTTTCTGCGGTGAGCTGCATGCGGTCCTTTTCCAAGGCTGCGTTTTGCTTCTTGTTTACTTCGGTGACGTCACGCCCCTAAGGACCCTGGGAATTGTAGTGTTGTTTCTCCGGGTCCTTCATGATGCACTGCTGCGTAGTTCTGCGTCGTCCCGTCGTTTTTCCGGGGTTGTGGGGTCTTTTCTGTGGTTGTGAAGGCTGGCGGTCCTCGTTTGGACAGGTTTCTCATGCTGGCTGAATTTATCGTGGCTTTTAGCATTTGTTTTCTGTTGCTGTTTTGTTCTTTGGGAGCTGAGTGTAAAATCTTATCTTTAATTCGATGCTGGCTTTATTATTATGGCGGTTTTTCTGTTTATTTTCTTCGTTGTCGTAACTGCTGGTTAGTCAGAATGTGAATTAGTCTCTCTTGGACCCGTCTCTGCCCTGTGGACATTTTCCCTATGGTTGGTCTCTCTTATGCAGCGTCTATGGCTCATTTTATTCACTCAGGGATCGTCGTTTGTTGCCCCTGCATGTTCTGCATCTGGTTTTTCCCCCCTCTGTGTACCCCAGTGGGTCCTGCCCTGGCTTCAGGGACTTGTGTCGGCCGCATAAGTGAGTGTCAGTCTCGTCTCGGCCTTGCTTTCTGGATGGTTTATTGGTGCTTGTCTTTCCCCATTATGTCATCTCTAGCTTTTGTGCAGCATGTCTTTTATTCATTCTTTGGTTGAATATGATTTGTCAATGATTGGGCCACCTGACATTTGCTGTGGCTTTGGTCCTATGGTCATCCGTTCATCTTGTGTTCTGGGTAGTTCGATCCTGGGCCCTGTGTTCTGGATTTTGTGTTTTGCGTTTGATCTTTCCCTCTCTATGCTTGGAGTGGTTTTGTTATGATGACTGTCGTGTCTTCAGGCTCCCTCCACTTGTTCTCCTGAGTCTGCACCTTCTGGTTTGGGGGAAAAGGATTTAAAAAGAGTGATTTGTGTTTGTCCGGCCGCCAGTATCTACAGCTCTGATGGTTTTTAAGAGGTCGTCCGGTTATTTCATCCTTGGAGAATATATTAAGGCTGTTTCAATAGTGAATGATAGTATTGTGTCATCGGTTGACTTGGTTAATGTTTAAATAACACCTTGAGCAATTTCTACCCTGACCGTAGGAAATTTATCACTTGCACTCTCTAGCTTAGTTCAAGAGTTAAATCTTGTGTCCACAAGTCAGTCTTCTATCTGCTTTGTTTAAGCAGATGACACTCTGCTAGATGCATCCCTATTTAGAGGCTTGTTATACTCCGCCTCTAAATGCTTAAGGTTCAGTCTATCAAAAATACTATCAAAACCTATGATCCTTCATGGCTCTCAAGTTCTCTTTTGCAGTATTCAGACGCCTTTGGCTAAATAAAATTTCAAAAGTCTGTACTTTGTTGTCCACCAATTTGAGAACCACTAATATCAAATCCAGCCGAGCTGTAATCCTCTGCTACGTGGGATAATGACCTTCTTCATCTACAAATCTCCTTGGCTACTCTTCCCATTACCTACTCCTCGATGGCCTCCTGAAGGTGCGTCCCTCTGAAACTGTCAAAGGTTACTTTTGTCATCATTGGAGTATATAAAAAATTGGTGTTAAGATTTCGTGCAGGTTATATATTTCACTATCATTTCACTGTTGGAATTTGTAAATATGGGGGTTTCTAGGGTGCGATAAATCCACAATGGGTCTTTACCTTAACTATCTACTAAATTACACTTTCTCAGATTTGTTCTTTAAAAGCACTGTTATTTCATTTATCTCAATCATTTTGAAACTGATCAGTTTCTGGGTTATTTATATATTCTTGTCAAGACTAATACTGCTTTGTTTTTATCTATGCATCGCATCCTGAGCCTGCGAACCCCTACGCCCCGATCAGCTTCTCCATTTCCAGGAAATGTCACCCATGCATTCCTTGATCTGGTGCTGCAACGACGACCTATTGCTGCACTGAAAGTGACGGGGCGTTGTACCTCCTCTTCATTCCAATGACATTTCTGACTGAATTAATCAATCAATGTCAACAGCAGAATGAATGTAAATTCTTCGATAATAGATATTAAAAGAAAATTATAGCCAGGTGGAATCCTCAAAATTTAGGTTGTTCTAAGTTGTATCATAGTACGCGCGGAGCTCGAATTTGGTTCTTAAGCTCATTTGGTTGTAGTATGCCAATGAAGCATAGTAATTATGGGCGTTGAACTCGTTCTTAATATTTGGATGGAACCTCAATTAAATGATGTTCCTTGAGCGCTTATAATTGGTATGCCAAATGGAGAAAATTATGGCTATTAAGCTCGTTCGTTGTACTGTCATTGGGAGCTTTGAAATAATGGATGTTACTTAAGCTTGTGTATATATAGTTGCCAAAATGGAAGAAGTTTATGGCCATCAAGCTTGTTCTTAGTTTAATAGAAGTTTGAATAATGGCTGTTAAGCATGTCATACGCCATCTGAAGCTTTGGATTGGATGTTAAGTTAGTGCATCATACGGGTTGTTTGGCGGTTTAAATTATAGTTCTGCACAGCGTTTTGCGGAAGTGAGCTTACGTTCTAATCAGGTATGAGTAATTTTATGTTGGCTCCCCTTTTATTTCTTTCCCTCTCTCTTTCAGATAGTATGTTCCTCTAGTGGTTTCCACGAACGGGAGCGACCCTACGGTCAATGGTGCCGGGTCACACATAGTAGATCCACTAGAGTTTGTAATGATTATATTTCAATAATAATAAATTATAAAAAAGAAGAGGGCGTCAGCAGCTTTAGCATCACCCACCAAGCTTTAGTTTGATGTTTTCTATTTCATTTTTTGTGGAATAAAGTTGTTTTTAAAACATGATGGCGCTGAAACCAGGGAATTCTGGGATATGTTGGCATGTATAAATGCACACAAACATCCCACCAACAGCACTGTGTTGATTATTATTTATTTATCCAAACTTTACTTCACATGATTCCATTTCCAAGGATTCACTTTCAGGTTTGCAATAAGAACATCATTGTAAATAACAAATACACACATGTATAAATCTACTTTAAATGGAACCCAGTAATTGTAATTTTCAAAATAAAAGTACGTTGTCCAACAGAGTTGTACTTTTCCAGCTGCAGACATTTTTACCGTTTGAAAAAGTTCTCATCTGCTCCAAAACAGCCACCAAAGTGTATTCTGGAGATGTAGCTTCCAGCCTTAAAGGAGGTGGCGCTGTCATGGTGTGGGCTTTCCACTCTGGGATCTGTTTGTTCCCAAAAAGCATCTCAAAGCCATGAGGACTTTTCTGAACTTCCAGTCCCACACAGACACATGAGTTGGTTTGGTTCTCCTGTGTTCTGCAGCAGAGACGTTTTCCTAAACTTGTTGATGACTAAAGTTCTGCTGGGATTTTTCCTCTTCCAAACAGAACCAGAAAGTTCTGCCTTTTCTGGTTTTTATCCATCAGATTTAGTAGCTGCAGCGTCACATGACTTTAGAAAACGTAAATAAGTGAAATAATTCAGATAAATGTGTAGAAAAAACAAAGAAGTGGAGATAAAGAATAACTGGAATTTATTCTAGGAGCATCTTAAATTCAGGGAGAGCCAAGGCGAACACAACAAACAGAACACACCTCTAGTAAACGCAGAAAACAAACTTCCCTCAGATCCTACAAAATAAAAGTCCCAAACCTACATGCTGACTGTCTGACCACTAAAAGAAACAGGAGAACAAGGATTTGACAGAAAATGGCAGCTCTCCCCTACAAAGTTGACAGTTTCTCTCTCTTCCAAATCAGCCCATGAGCCCAGCCTGATGTCACCACTGTTAGACTGCAGACTGGGGCTGCTATGCTGCTCCAACTCTTCTATCTGATCCTCAATCATCAATACAACCACTGGCACCTGGTCAGGGGCGTGTCCAACCTGAGAGGTAACCATCCATGACAATCCCCTTCACGTTGTAGCAGTGTTTCCAGCTAGAGCTAGGGCCTCCATCCACATTAGTTTAGAGAAACCGTCCAGGTTTACTTTGAACCAAGAGGAAACTTTTTTATTTAAAACGGAAACTAACTGGAGCCAGGTTAGTTTACCAGCTATTTACTGGTTGTTGTTACAAATTCATATCAGAGTTTATTGGCAGGAAACGACCAAACTTCACAATTTGACCCCATAGTGACGTTTGAGAAGTTAGAATTAGAGGAAGTGCAGTTCTCCATCAGTCCACTGGGGGAGCTGCAGCACAATAACTGAGAGACAGTGGAGCTGATCTCAGATCAGTTCCTGCTGCAGCACTGACACTCATCTCCACTTCCTCTGATTCCTCCATCACTCTGCTCTCCACCTCCCAGGAACACCGTCCAGTCACCACATCTCTGCAGACAAGCTGCTGCTCCTCTCTGCTCCTCTAGGAGGAACATCAGTACCACCTGCAGAGAGAAAGTAGAGAGACAGAGATGAAGGAGTGTCTCCTGATCCTGGTCTGTCAGTCAGTGATGCAGCACAGCAGCAGAAAGAGCAGCAGGAGCTTCAGTCCTGTTCAGAGCAGCAGCTTCCTGTCATCTTCACCTGTTGGAGCTTCTGCTGCTCTGATTGGCTGACTGTTGTCCTGAAGCCTGTCATCATTCTCCTCAGAGCTTCACTGAGAAGCTGCAGCTTCACAGGAAACTCTGCATCTTTGCTCTCAGACTAACTTTAGGACCAAACATCTGGAAGCAGCTGGACTGACTCCAACCCTCTACTGACCTCAGAGTCTGCAGTTTGGAGTTTGGACTCTCCACCAGATCCTGGAGCTGCTGAATATCTGAAGACTGAAGGTCGTTGCTCATCAGGTCCAGTTCTGTCAGGTGGGACGGGTTGGACTTCAGAGCTGAGACCAGAGCATCACAGCTGATCTTTGACAATCTGCAGTTCATCAACCTGAATCCAGAAGAAAGAGTTGAGTTTAAAGACAAAGTTCCTGTTTTTCATCCTTCACGTCTTCTAAAGAGTTCAGAGCTGAAGAAGATCAGAAAGTTTAGAAAAAGTCCAAAGATGTGAAGCAACAGCAGCAGATCAGAAGAGTCCAGCAGAAGCAGAGAAGAAGAACATTCAGGAACATTCAGGACAACATGCAGCTGCTTCAGGAAAGAAGTCCAGATGTGTGAAAGTCAAACATCAGCCTGTGGCTGCATCCAAACCAACTGATGTTTCTGCAGCAACAGCAGAAAAAGTCCACTTCCTCTTTCTGCTCAGCTCTTCTCCAAACAGCACTGAATCATGGGAGAATTTCAGCAGCAGGATGCTGGAAAGTCTTCCTCCCAGTTTTCAGGAGATGATCTTCCAGTCCTTCTCTGCTGCAGCCCTTCAAGCAGAGACTTTCAGCTCCAACAGATCAAAGCAGAGAGAAGAAGGAAGTGATGAGGAAGAGTCAGCAGCAAATGTTGGACATTGATCCCTGATCAAGCATGACTTCAGCTCTGAATGAAGAGTCAGAAGCTGCTGGGAGCTTTGATGTAGAGGGCTGCATTGGGATCGGGTCCCGCCGGGTCCCGCGGGACCCAACCCAAATCTCGCGGGATTGGGCGGTTTGGACTGTGCTGCGGGCGGGAGCGGGCGGCAGAAAAAAACCCCGCGGGATCAGTGCTGGCATGAATATCTCATGAATATATATTAGCGGACTACGTTAGGCTGTGCAGCTGTTGGTTTCTTATGTACTGAAGCTCCGTGAAGGCACCAGGTAGAGACGCCCAATGGGCTCTGTCATGTAACCTGATGTTGGGGGTGCGCCCCGCCCCGCCTCTTACTAAGAGCGCGCTTCAGGCCGTCTGTCTGCGCGCGCACACACGCAGACTTTTAACCGAACAGGATTTGTGAAAATATATTTAATAATTAAGTTGCACATAACACAAAAGAGGAATGCATGAAAAGATGAGGCTGGAGGAGGTCATGAATCTCTTTAATAATATCAATACAAATACGTGTTTTTTTCCTGCGGGACGGGAGACGATACAAGATCAATGCATCTCTATTACTGTGCGGGACTAAATTCTATGAGTTTTGCGGGTGCGGGCGGGAGTGGACATACATATTGCGGGAGCGGGCGGGAGTGTAACGCATACGTTGCGGGAGCGGGCGGGATTGGTCAAAAATTCAGCGGGAGCGGGCGGGAGCGGGATGAAGAAAATAGTCCCGCGCAGGGCTCTACTTTGATGGATGATGTGATGATGTTTGTGGATGAAAAGGTGAGGATGTTTGTGGAGGATGTGTCTGTCAGAGCAGCATCCAGCTGC
The DNA here is from genome assembly GCA_037389245.1 of Oryzias sinensis. Lineage (NCBI taxonomy): Eukaryota > Metazoa > Chordata > Actinopteri > Beloniformes > Adrianichthyidae > Oryzias > Oryzias sinensis. The sequence continues at coordinate 22,325,723 of CM074509.1, read as the reverse complement.
AGCAGGACTCTGTCACCCTAACCCTTTGGACTCTCAGCTGCATCTGCTGAAACACAGCAGGACTCAGAGTGCATGTGAGCGTGCACGTGAGGCTGCTGCTTCCAACTACCCCTGGCTGCAGCCTGCAGAATGGCACAACACAGTGGAATGCTGGAACGCTGAGGAATGTGAACACGCTGTGGAATGTTAACCCCGCCCACATTGAGCCTGTCTTCTTCTTTGGTTTTACAAGTTTCCAAGCTGCAGCCAGGGCTTACTCGCTGCTTCTGCACGTGCTTTAAAGGAGTCTCTTGGACCAAAGACACAGAGCAGAGCTGATGAGCCTCATGTCTGCAGTTCAGTCCTAACACAACTTTGTCATCACATTGATGTGAACACAACTGAAACATGGAGTCTGACCTCAGAGTCTGCAGTCTGCAGTCTGGACTCTCCAGAAAACCACACAGATAAAGAACTCCTGGATCCTGCAGGTTGTTCCTGCTCAGGTCCAGTTCTGTCAGATTGGACGGGTTTTTCTTCAGAGCTGAGACCAGAACTTCACAGCTGATCTCTGACAAACTGCAGCCCATCAACCTGCAATCAGACAGAAAAGTGTGTTCAGGAGCAGTGATGCAGCTGGAGGTCCAGGAACTTGGTCCATTCAGTCAGGTGGGACCCGTCATTTTCAAATGACATCATCACATTGTAAAGTGAATTGTTCATGGAGAATTGAAGATCACTTTGAATTATGGGTAAAAAAATCTTCAATAGGAAAATATGGATCACATTTTAATGGATCTGACACAAATCAAGAGAATATAGAAAGTTTAAACCCCCTTCAGATATTTTACGGAGGATGAAGATTCATGAAAACAAAGTTGCTGATTCATGAAACTAAAGTTGCTCATTCATGAAACTAAAGTTGCTCATTCATGAAACTAAAGTTGCTGATTCACGAAAACAAAGTTGCTGATTCATGAAAACAAATCAAACTTTATTAATAAAATAGTGCTTCTCATGCATTTGTGCAGCTTGGAGTGCTTTAACATTAAAAACAGAGAACACACAATCTTACAGTAATAACCCAACCCACCCATCACCTTTCCCTCTTCCCTCCATTAAAACACATGACCAATGGCCCCCACGTGTAACTTTAAATAAATAAATAAACAAACAAGTAAGGCTTGGCTATGCAGTTAGGAAACAGTATTCCGGAATCTCTTCATACCAGGAGCCAGCCCGGCCATTGGAACATTTCTACAGCGCCCACCCAGACTGGGACAACACTGGGGTCCACTTCACAGCCTTGAAGCTGCAAAGTTAGACCCCAGCTGCCCCAGCAAGGCCAAGAACTGCAGCAACAACCACCGATAAAAAACCGGCAAACCCTGGAGGAAAAGATCCCCACAAAAAAACACTGGGGCTAATATTGTGATAAGAAGCGAAAATTAGAAACAAAGGATGTATATAAAACACAAAATTGAAAATAAGATGCATCAAATGAAAATAAATACATAAAATAGCATAGACTAAAACTAATAGAATAAATTAGTGGTTAAAATCAACTAAAAGCTAAATTAAAAAGGTGGGTCTTTAGCCTCTACTTAAAAACCTCTACAGTCTCTGCAGCCCTGAGGTTCTCCGGCAGGCTGTTCCGTAATGGCAGAACGAAGCCTCACCATAAGTTTTGGTCCTCACTTTAGGAACAACTAAGAGGCCAGTACCGGAGGACCTCAGGGTCCGCGAGGGCTCATATTAAAAAAGAATATCATTTAAATAAGAAGGCCCAAGACCATTAAAACATTTATAAACCATTAAAAGAATTTTAAAATCAATCCTGAAACGCACAGGGAGCCAATGCAGCGTTTTTAAAACCGGTGTAATGTGTTCCCGCCCTCTGGTCCTCGTCAGAACTCGTGCCGCTGAGTTCTGCAATAGCTGTAGATTTGAAATAGACTTGGGTAAACCAGAGAGCAGGGCATGACAATAGTCAAAATGGCTGAAAATAAAAGCATGCATCAGCACCTCTGTGCTGCAAGAGAGAGGAACGGTGGACTCTGGCAATGTTTTTGAGATGATAAAATCCTGTCTTAACGACATTTTTTAATGTGTGGGATAAAATCTAGCTCAGAGTCAAAAAGTACGCCCAGGTTTCTCAAACATTGAAAAGGTTTAAAATTGTTAAGATGTGGTAAAATCATCCAACTCTTGTCTTCAGAACCGATGATTAATACTTCAGTAGTAAGTAAGTTTTCTGCCATCCATGACTTTATACCTAAAAAGCAGTTTAAAAGAGTGTTAACAAGTTCAAGGTCATCAGGAGACACGGCGATGTAAAGCGGTGTATCATCAGCATTAGGGATGGGTATCATTAAGGTTTTAACGGTACTACTACTCTTATTGATACTGCTTATTGATCCGGTATTTTAACGGTACTCTTGTCGATCCTCTTTGAGGACGAAAAATAAACAAACAAATAAATAAATACATAGATAATAGATTAAGAACATAAAGTGTTTTATTTCCTTTTTTCAACAAAACATTTTACTTTATACATGAGAATGTTCCAATACAAACCTGGAATACACGTGGATGTGCTAGACAAGAGCTCTGAACCTGAACCTCTCCAAGTTAGATCAGTTTCCCACTGAGATGAAAGCACAGGGAGCCAAAATACTATGGCGTGTTAGAAAAATGATTTTTCGCAATAGTTCATTTGGCAATACTTGTATTGATTCACAATGCCAGGATATTTATTTATTTATTTATTTTTATTCTTTATGAGCGTGGCGTTTCCTTTGATCTATATTTGATCTATATTGTCCATTTTCCACAACCTTGAAAAGAATTTTCCATCTGTCAAACACTCAGAGTTAAGATGAGTGAGATGATGGAAACAAATTCACTTTGATGCAGACTCCTGTCTATTTTTTTTTCTTTAAATCCAGTAAACCCGATAAATTCTATTAATTTTATGG